>PVIW01003882.1:108244-151542 GCA_004026585.1 Noctilio leporinus | reverse complement strand
GGGGAGCATCTTAGATAAGAACCTAGTATAAAGGAACCATGGACATGGACAACAGGTGGGATTGACTTTGGGGGGAATGGGTGGGTGGGGAGGGGGACAGAGGGGAGCAAAAAGGGGATGGATGTAATACAACAACAATAATATTAAAAAAAAAAAAAATGAATCCTGAAACACCAGTTCATAAGAACCTATGCACACCTATGTTCATAGCGACACTATTTACAATAGCCAAGTGCTGGAAACAGCCTAAGTGCCCATCAGTGGATGATTGGATCAAAAAACTTTGGTACATTTACACAATGGAATTCTATATAGCAGAAAGAAAGAAGGAACTTGTACCCTTTGTAACAACATGGATGGAACTGGAGAGTATTATGCTCAGTGAAATAAGCCAGTGAGTGAAGGACAAATATCATATGATCTCACCCATTACGGGATAATAATGAGCAAAACTAACAACAAGAAAACAGAACCAAATATATGAATACAATGAATAGGCCTTCAGTGGTCAGGGGGAAAGGGTTTGGGGGTAGAGGGGAGGCAGAGGCAAGAAAGGGGAGCAGGTTAGACAAGAACCTAGTATAAAGGAACCATGGACATGGATAACAGGTGGGATTGACTTTGGGGGGAATGGGTGGGTAGGGAGGGGGACAGAGGGAAGCAAAAAGGGGATGGATATAATTCAACAACAATAAATTTTTTTAAAAAAGAGAGAGAACAAAAAAAGGTTATTTGTTGTGTTTGGGAGTAAGTGTAATGTAATCTGCACCTGATCATTACAACGGCCATATGCTCTTTATAGTCTTATTAGCAAAATTTGGGAAGCATTTGTCACAATTTCAATAGAAAATGGAGTTTTAAAAATAATGGGTGAATATTAAAGTAGCCAAGTATTGCACTAGGACAGTATTTGCCTACAAAAAAATAGTTCCACATCTCACCCCTTACCACTTATTTGTTAATGCATTAAACAATAAGGTGTATCACTATTTTTAGCAAAATATTTAGCACATAAAATAAAATATATATAGCCAATCAGAGTAAATATTAAGCCAACTAGCCTAAAGTGATAAAGAGAAAGAAAAACATTTTCTGTATCTCATATGCTAGGTAACGTTCGTAGGTCCATTCCACTTTGACCCTTTAAAGAAATGATCCCAAGAACTAGCATAGATGACCCATTGACCTGGACAAGTGGATTGGCTTTGGTGGGGGGAGATGGGAGGGGGATGGAGACAAGGGGAAGAGTGGGATGAATGTAATACAACAACAATAAAATTATATTTAAAAAAATCCAGCCTTGACCGGTGGCCCCGTGGATAGGTGCCGATCTGTGAACCTAACAGTCGTTGGTTCAATTCCCCAGTCAAGGCACATAACCAGGTTGCAAGCCAGGCTTCTAGCCAGATCTACAACAGGAGGCAGGTGAAAGACAACCATACATTGATGCTTCTCTTCCTTTCTTTCTCTCTCCCTGCCCTCCTCTCTGAAAATAATTAATAAAATCTTTTTCAAAAATCCCCCCAAAACAATCCCAATTCTTACCTTTTAATTGGAGAATAAGGCTAAATTCTAAACAAGTTTACAAGTTTCAACAATACTTTTGGATCCTCCTCAGCACCCTTTTGGCTCCCCTCCTTCCTTTAACACAGCTTTGTGCCTTATTGTAAAAGGATGTTTTTAAAACTCTGTAAATTCAAAAGGGAAGATATTTGCAGCTTCCTCAATTTCAAAATAATGAGTGAACATTTGTTGGAAACCTGTTAGGTGCTACATGTGTAACATGTATTTCATTAGTCAATCCTTGAATAAATCTGTAATGGAAAAATCATTGCTTTTATGGGAGATATCAAAAGCCAATATTTTTTTTCAAAGGCAGAGTAGAAGAAACAATTTGGACTGGCTCCAAAGCTCTGTACTCTTCTCTGGACAATGCTGCCTCCAGGTAACCCCTGGGACTCCTGGGCCAGGAAATCTAAAAACTTTGAATTTCCTACCACCTAAAAGAGCCCAGCTCAAACTTCTTCAAAGCAGAGCCACCATAACAAGATCAGGATTTAGAAGAACACATCAAATTCAACATTTATTATCATCTTGGTAATTTTTATTTTAATAAAGACCTCTGAATTGGTTTGTGCTCTGCAAAAACAAAGCCTGTTTTCAGATGAGGCAAGTTGATAATTAAAAATTGTTTAAAAAAAAAGTGGTTTCAAGTGGTCTTCTCCATCTTTTGCTATGAGGATACAAAGAGTGC
Source organism: Noctilio leporinus (assembly GCA_004026585.1). Classification (NCBI taxonomy): domain Eukaryota; kingdom Metazoa; phylum Chordata; class Mammalia; order Chiroptera; family Noctilionidae; genus Noctilio; species Noctilio leporinus. Next base: position 149,288 of record PVIW01003882.1, on the reverse strand, counting down.
TCTTGTAAAAAGCTGAGCAACTCAGTATGCTACCAAATAGTTTTGACTAACCAAGCAACACAATCTTTGTGAACCTGCCAGGCCTTCTCTTAAGTTATTTCTCGAGGCAGTAAAAGAATAAAGTGCAGTGATGCTCCAGTACCAATTATCTGAACAGGGCAAGATTTGCAATTTTTTATATTCTGGAAAAGTAAAGTTCCTTTGCCTTTTTTTGTCTGGTTTTATCTAGAAGTTATTTTTATATAGTAAGCGAAGATTTATCTCCTGGGACCTCTAGGCCAGGAATGTCTGATAACTCCTTTCTGTTTCTTGAATCATCTATGACCTCAGTGTAATGTGAACTCAAAAGAACCTAATAAGTTCCTGATATCAATTCATTTCAATAAATTACCCATATATCTTCTTAATGTCTCATATTTTAAAATGCTCTTAGAGAACTATTTTTCTCTTATATTTACTAATTCCTAATACATTTCTCCATGTAAAAGTCTGTTTTATTACTTATAGTTTTGAAATGGAAAGGTTGAACTTCTATTATAACTTAGGAATAATAACATGTTCACATCTATCAACCTGTCACTCAGTTATTTAGACTTAAATTTTTATAGGTTTCATCACAATCTCTCTCGCTCTTCTCTACACGGAGGGATCTTGAGAGTATTATGCTAAGTGACATAAGTCAGATGGGAAAGGACAAGGATTATATGATTTCACTCATATGTAGGATCTAAAACAAACAAAAAATATTAAAAAACAAACTCATAGACATGGACAATGATATGGTGGTCACCAAAGAGGAAAGGGGGGGAATGAAGAAGGTAAATGGGGTCAAACATACAGGGACAGAAGGAAACTAGACTTCTGAACATACAAAAGAGTATACAGATGTGATAAATTGCACAGGTGTGAAATTTATATATTATCATCAACCATAATTACCCCAATAAACTTAACTTTTAAATGTCTAAAATAATTTTCATTGACAAAAGTTATAAAGAAAAAGATGAACTCTGAGGACTGGCAGATAGACAAGTTGACCCTAGTTTTCTCTTGCAAAAGAAACTGACTTTCCCTTTCAGATTTATTATTTCCTCCCCCTCCCCACTCCAAACCACCACCATCAGTCTCCATTAAGAGAAAAACTTAAAGAGCAGTCACATTCTCAAAATGTGTGGGACTGCAAATGTGGTAGTCTCCAAAACTCAGAAAATCTCCATTTATACACAAATATAGGGTTTGAGTCATTTTCTAGATTATTCCTTACATGCAGTTAATCTGAATCATAGGCCCTACTGAACACATCAATGAAGCAGAAAACACTTGTTTTTTTTTTTTTTCCTCCAAAGCAATTCACAGTGAAACAAAGATATTATTTTAGAGTTTTCACAAAGACATGTCAAATGGCAAATGTATGACATAGTAATTAAAACTCTGGCTCGAGCTGTTCACATATTGGAGCTAGTCTTTTCAGCCGCAAAGTGGGAATAAAATGATCTGTTTGCAACACCAAGTCATCGTGAGTAGGTACTGCAAGTTGTTGTTATCACCATCACCCCTGACCATAAACAACAGGAAATAAATGTTTGAATGAGACTTTCTAAAAATTTAATATTTTAAATATGCTGACATGAAATGACATGAAATGTATATATATGCAGGGGAAATTATTACTTCCCATGTGCAGTCTTATTTATTTTGTGAATTATATATGGCCATAAAAGAAAATCCTCAGATGACTAGACAGAGTCTTTTTAACAACATTAAAATTGTTGAAATAAATGTACTATTAACCTAAGAAGCAGAAAGTTTTCTAAGTTATATGTAAATAATCCTTTTATTTATTTTTTTTTTGGTGTTTGGAGTTTTCTACCTTTCACCACTTTAGGAAAGGTCAAATTTATATAATTATATACAACAAATTACACTTATGAGAATTGACCTGGGCAATGCTGGATACAAACATAAGTGAAATAAATCTGAAAGGGAAAGTCAGTGAAAGTATGCTTAGCCCCAGAAAAAGAAGATTAGAAAGGGTAGGTTGGAGCCAAGAGTGAAAAATGTACTGTTGGAACCCGCTATGAATTTTTAAGACAATACTTATGCATACCCATGAAATGTTTATTTAATAAATCATTCATTAATGAGCAAACAGATTGATGAGGTTTGGCACATTGCTTTCTTTGGACTGTATTAGCAGCAGAAAAAAATAGTTTCTGAGACATAGCCAATTTTTTCTTCTCCTTTGCCTGAATGCAAGAATTGGAAAAGGATCCCTTGATTCTGGCAAAGTGGAAGGTTTCAGCAGGGAATGCCATGGTCACATCTGCATCTTTGGGAAGCTGCGCAGAGATGGAATAGAGGAGGAGTCTTGTTACAAAAAAGAATAAAAGCACACTGGGACATTCATTGTACTTCAGTCTATTACTGTCTATAAGAAATCCTGGATAAAAAATAGTAATTCCACTGGAGAGAAAAAGGAATGTCAAAAAGTCAAAATTGGGGTGAAAGAAAAGATGATGAGCTCAATTTTGGACATGAATTAGGGCACAGCTGTTCAGTAAACATTTAAATTTATGGATTGGACTTGGAAGAAAAGTCTGAGTTGAAAATATTTGGAAGCAGTAATAACTAGTACTTATGAGTAAATGACACTTCTCAGAACACATAGAGTGTGGAAAATGAGGGCTGAGAACGGAACTCCCTAGAAGGAAAATTAAGAAGTGGTTCTAAAGATTATTGAAAGATGATAAAAGATAATGACAGAGAACAAGAGGTAGACACAGTATCCTGGAAGGATTGGTAAACCGTGGGCAAAAGAAAATAACTTTTCCAGAAGTTTGAGGCATAAGTGTAAAGCTGCACAGAGAAGTCAAGTACAATAAGGCACTGGTGATTTTGTGAGAGGTTGGCTTGAACCAAAGAGGCAGTAGAGGAAACAGTGTATATTTAAAGGAGGAATAGCTAGGACTTAAGAATTGGCTTTGTACAGAAAGTAAGAGAACAAGAAGAATCAAAAAATGATTCCAATGTCTTTGTGTTCAAGAAATTAGAAAAATGGAGATGCCACTTACCAAAATGAGGAAAAATACAAGTGGAATCCATAGTTTGGAACTATACTCAAGGTATCAAATAGGCACATATGGGGTGGGAGCAGAGAAGGAAAGAAGAAAGGAAGGAAGGCTGGCCAACATAGAGATGGCAGTATAAATCCTTAAGCTGAGATTGAATAAGATCACCTACAAAATGATGGTCCATGGGTGAACCTAGAAGACTGCTACATAGCAGCATATCAATGTAGGAGACACCATGTAGCCTACTTCAGCAATAAATATTTTATCATTAATGTTGGTTAGAATTTCCTGTGCATAGTAAAAATAATAATTAAATAGGCAACCCATAGTCAATTTTATTACCCTTTAAAAATTCCGTATAGGGAATACTCCCTCTTTATTGCCTGCACTAGGGTGGAAGACTCCCTCTACTCTCTCCCCAAATAAGAATCAGTAAAGATTGCATAAGCACAGCCAGTGAGGTATGAGAAGATCAAGAGAGAACAGGGTGTGGAAAGCCTAGTAAAAGAGACATTTCAAAAAGAAGGGAGAGCCAACATGTTGAAAGTTGCCGGTTGATCTAGTCAGACAAGGACTAAGAATTGTTCATTGCACTTGCCAAAGAACAGGTACTCAGAGTCCTCAACTACAGCTGCTTTTATGGAGTGGTGAGGGGAAACACTCTTTGAATGTGGTGATTATAATAGTGTGTGGAAGGGGATATAGGTAGCATCCTGGGAGAGTTTATAAGTGGGGCGATAGAATGTTGGTCTAATGATGAGAATAAACTAGTGTGAGGGGAAAATTAATGATATCAAAGAGAGAAAGGCAGAGAGTAATGATAAAAGATAGATGTGAGATGTGAGTGTGAATTTCCAAAGAGTAGTGGAAATGGGGATGGAAGTCAAAATATAATCAAAGAAGCTAACGGAAGTCAGTTTAGGATTTACCAACCTCAGAAAAGATGGAGATTAACAGGATCATGAGCAGAATTGGGGAGGAAAGTTTGAGGAATAGGATGTACAGAAGAGAGTAAAGAGGGGCCAAAATGAGAGAGAATAATGTAAAACAGGGACTAGGAAAGAAGATGAAGAGTATGATTTATTTTGTTTTAGCACATAAAAATATTCCTATTGTCTTTTTTGTGATACATAATGATGGAAATCAGTTTTAATGAGTAATGACTTGACTACCATCCTACCTAGCTATTGGCCAAAACTACAGCTTTTTCACTGTAGATATTATGGAGGTCATAAAAGCAATAAAAGTGTACCACCACCACCACCACCACCACCACCACCAAAACTCTGCAGACCACAACTGTTCCCTATTAAATTCTTCAATTAAGTCTTATGGCAATACTATCACATTGTATTTTAAACAATATTCTAAATTTGATAAAAAACTCACATACATTGCATATAGCACATGAATTTTAAGATTTTGGTACAAGATGATGAAAACATCTCAAGTATGTGTGGTAATTTGGGCCACTTGTTGTCATGACTCACATTTATGCTCATCACTAATGTAAAAGGTGATGCAGAAGCTGAAATCACATCATAAACATGTTTAAAAAAAAACAAAATATAATTCTGCAACACAAAAATATATTGCTATTCTAAAATAAAGATAATACCAAATAGTAGGAAAAACTGATCTTTAATAAGAATGAAAAATTCACAAATGATGACCAGAAGTCAAATACAAAAAGGTACACAATAAATAAAAAGCCAGAAATATAGTCACCTTTAAGAAAATAAAAAGTATGTTGTGGGAGGCTGGGAAAGAAAAAGCAGTAAGGAATTTAGTAGTAAAGAAAAGAGATAATGAAAAATAATTGATTTTCCTTTTTATTTCACTTCTATAAGCTATAAATAAAAAAATCTCTAACATGGTAAATTGGGCCTAATGCAGAACTCTATTTTTGAGTATTATTTATTTATTTATTTACAAAATATTTTATTTATTATTTTTAGAGAGAGGGGAAGGGAGAGAGGCAGAGAGGGAGAGAGACATCAATGTATGGTTGCCTTTCACCTGCCTCCAGCTACAGAGCTGGCTGGAGACCTGGCTTGCAACCTCATTATGTGCCCTGGCTGGAATTGAACCAGTGACCTTTGGGTTCGCAGGCTGGCACCTTATCCACTATGTCACCAGCCTGGGCTATTTTTGAGTATTTTTTTTTTTTAATTTACATTATTAAGGATGTGGGTGGGGAAAAGAGACATATGAGGTCTATCCCAAAAGTAATGGCCGAGCAAACTTTTAATTATATTTACATTGGCTCAATACTTTCAGGACAGACCTTGTATATGTTTGATCCAATAGAAATGTAAGAGCGGAAAAATTATATTTTTATATGGCTAATTTTTATAACCTATCCCATACATTGTAAATCTGTTACCCTGGCTCTTGAATCTCAAAAAGCAACAGCTAATGTATTGCCCCAAATACCCTAGAACTCTATTCCCACAATGAAGAAAACTGACCTCTAACTCACTTGGAGTTACTTGGAAATGTGCAGATCGGTACTTGCTTTTTTCAGCTACACTATGAATTGTTGAGAAGTATCTATCTGTATTCACAAAATTAGAACATAAGTGGGCAAGGCCAAGTGGAATCAATTGCATTTGTTATGTTCTGCTCCCTGCCTCTTCTGCTTGTCCACTAAAGCATTGCTGGGTATTTATGTACTGGAGTTGGGTACTTCCTTCGTTTGCCAAATGCACAGAGGCAATCCTATATTGCCCTGAAAATAGAAACATGAAACTCTCCTAATAGATTTCCAACAAAACATCACCTACCTAGACTATCTCCCCCAATCTGTGAATAGTCCAGCTCATGACCTAGTTCTGGGTTAGTTTTCATTTATGTATTCAATGACTATTTATTGAATACTTACAATGTGCCAGGCAACTCTGATAGTCACATTATGAAATGTGACAATAGAACAGCTTAAAGATGTTTCAATTTTTTAAAAAGATTTTATTTATTATTTCCAGAAAGAGAGGAAGGGAGAGAAAAAGAGAAACATCAATGTATGGTTGTCTTTCACCTTCCTCCAACCACAGAGCTGGCTGGAGACCTGGCTTGCAACCCGATTATATGCCCTGTCTGGGGAATCGAACCAGCAACCTTTGGGTTCGCAGGCCAGCACCTTATCCACTGTGCTACCAGCCAGGGCAGATGTTTCAATTTAATCAATCTTTTTTTTTCACTTAGAAAGATACAAAAATGTCCTGGGCTTACATTGTTCTACATTCCATAAAATATTTCCTCTATACTTATTCAGCACAAGTGATATTAACAGGCTAATATAAATATAAGCTCTAAATGTTATAAAGAAAACAGAGCCCCTAATGTTGTTTTATTAAAACTACAAAAGCCTCCTTAAAAATCATGATGAAAAATAACTACATTTTTCTAGTTTAAAAAAAAAAAAACAACTTTATGAAAGCATTACTTCTTCTGCCTACTAGTCATTTAAAGCTTTGTGCCTGAAAGGGGAAAAGCCATGCACTTCTACCAGAATCCATGCATCCTACCTCCCTGCCCCACTTAGTTGAAAAGTTGTGACAATCACCAAGCTTCAAAACTTCAGTGAAATACTTGGCTTTCCTTATTTATATTTAGTCAGTCATTTTGCTCTGTGGACTTATTTTTAATGTTCTTTTTTATTTATTGTAAATTCCCTCTGTGATACTCCTTAAAGTGGGGACCACAATGAGAGCAACTTTGGATGACTTTCTGCCTTCACGTCCCACCGACATCACCCCTCTTATGTATGACTGCCCCATCACGTTTCTTAAACACCTCTTCAGTGATGATACATTATACTCAAAAGTGTTGGTACCTTCTCATTTTCTGCTTCATCAAATGTGAATTTATTTGCTTAACTTTCAAAGCCTTCTGTAGTCTAAGTTAACTCATTTTTTGTCTGCTCACCTTCTCCTAAATGGTTCTCTGTTCAGTTTCTTGCTCCTCAACACAATCTTATTCTTTTTCATCCCTAAGTATGAATCATATCATTTCCCCTTTTAGCACTAGGCACATGCCTAAATAAATAGATGCATAGACAAACAAATAAAACATTTCATATTCCAGTTCTACTCAGTTCTTTGTGTCTTAAGACCTGTACTAACCATAATAAGCCCCACAGATCCAGTGCTCCACTAAATAGTTCTGAACTTGATGAAGTGCCCCAAAGTGCCATAATTTACCTGGCTTATTGTGTCAAGTACATTGAGTTTGTCTTCTAGGCACTTTCTAGACTCCTTGAGAGCAGGGAACTTGCATTCTTCTGACTCTCACAAGCCCAGGCCAAGTGCCAAACCCAGAGCTCTTGGACTCCTCCGCAATCATGGGATCAAAGGAGCAGATAATAGGTCTCCAGGTAATAGTCTCTTTCTTCACTTTGTTATGACTCTGATTTCAAATAATTAATCAAGTATTTGTTTCATTTGCTACTAGTTGTATTTGATGTTCTCTTCCAAAAGTTAAAGAGTTTATAATTCTTTTGAAATAGGCTAAAGAGGGAGACATTTGAGGTATATGTATATGCCAGTTTTGCTAGCAATCTTTATTTTTTTCTTTCTCACATACCACTGTTAACACCTTGTAGAAATGACTCATTCTCCACTGTTTTCCTTTTGCTAGTCCCTTTTTGTGACTGTCTTGTAAATATAGAAGTCGTATGCAATTAATTCTTTGAAGTTCAAGCACATTCTTGCTTGAAACAAAAGCTCTTGAGGATGAAATAAGAGCACACAATTACTTCAAAATGGCCATAAAATCACTTCCCCACACTTCCCTTGAGAACCATGGTCAAGGAGGATGTGGCTGAGGGCTGAGATGGACTGTTAACTTGACTTTTAATTTTATAAACTATGATGGGTTGGACAAGAAAATATCTTCAAAGGGCCAATACCATTTATGTACATGGGAAGAAGATGGTGTGAAAAGACTGTTCTGAATAAGGCTTAAAGGAAAAAAACAAAACAAAAAACCTGAGCAAACAGAACAATATTTTTTCAATTTCTGTTTTTCTTTCCTTTAAAAGGGCTTTTCGTTTTTTTAAGTGAGGAAATTGCAGTTAAAAATTATTTTATAGCCCTTAAAATGAAAACATTTGCCTATTAAGCTCTAACGACCTACAATATTCTATCTGTAAAGCATCATTTGGCCCCCTGTTGTTTCATTTAACTTTAGCTGAACCTTTTTTTATTGCTTCCTAATCTACCCTAATTTGCCTAAATCCCTTATTTGCCATTTCTCAAACTGTTTGTTTACATCTCACTGGAAACGTGTAACAATAAAAAAGTGCTTTAAGGACTAGAAATAATGATCGATTTAGACACGATTTAGAATGTCTTAGCAGACATTCACTAAGAGCCCCACAGATGACAAGGGCCATATTTGGTTAGCCGTTACTAAAATGAAAACAACTTTTGGTGCCTTCCAGGAGCTTGATTATGAAGGAAGAAACAAAATAGAAACAACCACCACTGCTCAGGAAGTGATGCTATGCAATAGGAGCCAAGTATTCTCGACATAAAACAACACAGACAATTAACTCTGCGGGAGAAAGAAGCATTAATGCACAAGGTATCTTATTCTACATTGTGTCATTACATTTTTTTTTTTTCCATTTCAGAGAAATGTTTTATAGACAAAAAAGTACAGGCAGTGATCAGCTTTTAAAATCTTCCATTCAAACTATGTAAAGAGCAGACAATGGTCAAGATACCAAAGTGATACTGAATTGGAATCAGAAGCTCAGACTGTGCAATGAATGATTTAAGCCACATTACCCTGAGCAGGTCAGGAAACCCCTAAGGGACAGGCTCCTCAGCTCTTACTTGAGAGCCTGGACCCATGAGTTTGAGTTTTAAGGATCCTTTTGGCTTTCCCATTATCTGAACATCTGCAAATTCTTTGTCGACTTCCAAGTACTTGCTACAAAGGCTGAGGAGAAAACTTCATAAGACAGGACAATAATTCACCTTTACCTCAAATGTGTTTTGTGTCCTTTCATTTTTACTATCCGCTCTTTTCACATTCCCTTTCCCATTATTGTTCTTTTGGTCCCTTTATATTTGCCTATACCTTAATGCTTTTTCAGGTAAAAAGGGGCAAAGGTAGGTTTACAGTTGTTCACATGGAAAATAATCTAATAATTAATAATATAAGAATAAACTCTGTGTTTCAAGTTTCAAGTACTTGCAACTGTAAAACTACTTTTGGCCACCCTGTATGTACATTCATGACCTCCAGGGCTCTAAGTTGACTGCTAACCATACCGCAAGAGAGGTTCCAACCCAGTTGCCCAGACACACATCACTTTCTGATTCACTCTTATTTCCTATTACTGAACTTTATGCTTACCTCAATGCACTTGCTCTTTCATTTCTTCTAAGAGGAACCAGCTACTTTATTTTCTAACCTCTTTCTACCCTCTTTCTCAGTTACCCATTTTTTCAAAATTACTGCAGTGGCTTTGTTTTGAGTGCTTAAAGTCTCCAGGAGCAGAAGCACAAAGGTGAATCTGAGTAATACTTCTCTCAAGTTGATTTAGGAAAGTCCAGTTTCTCAAGATGCTTTCTTCAAAAGTACAAATGTGCCCAGGAATTCTTAAGTTAGCTGCTGCACCAGTGGAAAGGGAAGATGCTCACAGCTAGGATACTTGAGATGTCCCCAATGTACTGAGTGAGTGGTCAGTAGTGGAGTGGCCTTTCCTGGAGGTGGGTTGCAGGACATGGAGCATACACACTGCAGCACCAGAAACCATGGCTTCATGTTCAGAAACAAAAATGTTATGCACACATGACTCAAACAATGTGTTACCAGTTTTCTTCCAGGGCTTTTAAAGAATAGGTTTAATGCTGAGGAATATTAATAATCCAGTGGAATCTATGTAAATAATTTCACAGGCAACTACAGGGGACATGGAGTTCCCTGGTCTCAGGCTCCCAGATTAATAACCTGTGTACAAATGACCTTCCTAAGCCCTTCAGTGCATGTTACATAACTGAGAAAAATCAATCTACCGATTCCCTGTTCTCATTTTAACATACAACATTTTCATTTACCAGAAAACCAAGGGTTACTTTGTCTAATTGGGACAGCCACATCTTTTTAATTAAAAAAAAAAAAAATTAAAACAAAGTTAGAGAAAAATAATATGAATAAAGAATAAGTAAATCCCAATAAAAATGTTCTAAAAATACTAATTCAAAAAAAAATTGAACTCCAAAAGAGCTAGACTTGGTCAGCAGCATACTGAGCATTCAGCAGTCACTGACCTATGCCACCTCTTTTCCCATGACTCCATCACTTAGTCTGTGTGAATGTAAATAAATAAGAATGCCAAATCACATGAGCATGATCACATAAAGACAAATTATTGAATTATTAAGGTGAAAACTAAACAGATTTCTTCCTCAAAAGAAAGATTATATTTTCTATATAAAACCTGAAACAAGTTAACTTTTTAAAAACTGAAATAATACAATGTTTTAGAATTACATGCTTACATATTAGCAAGAAATGTTACCCCTATAGCCTAGAATCACCAATGGACCTCTCCAAACACTTAACTAAATCCTTAGGTAAAAAATAAAGAAGGGGAAGAATTTAGTCAAGGAACTAGTATAAATGACCCATGGACCTGGACAACATGTGGGGTTTGACCGTGGGGGGAAGGAATGAGGTGGGTGGAACAGGGGAGAGCAATGAGGGAAATATGATACAACTATAATACAACAATAAAAAATTAAGTTTTAAAAATGGTTTATTAAATGTAGAATGAATAACTTACAAGTGCTATTTAGAGCATGTAAATTACCAAGAGAACATTCAATGTTTTTGTATTATGGCAATATTAGGCATAATGTTTGAGAATTTGAGTTCTAGACAAATAATGTTTTCATGGTAGCATTAAAATAAGACTATGTAAAGCAGCTTATAAAGTGTAAAATGTATTCTACCAAAAGCAGAAAAAATGTTAATTTGAAAACCAAACTTCAAAGGAAAGATTAAAGAAGCCCACTTGGCTTTTAAGTAAAGTTGATTTTCAGACATCCCTTTTAATTTCCCAAGTCAACCACAAATTTTATCAATGAAATACCTAAGAGAAGTATGAAAATACTAAAAAATGGTGATAATTTTGGCCTACCAACTTTTGCAATGTTCTCTTTATTTTCTCTAATAAACTTCTAAATGTTCTCAAAATTATTACAAGGTTTAACTACAGGAAAAAAATGTTTTAGAAAAGTTTGATGAAATAAAAACAGAATAGATTGAAACCTTATAGTATTTCAAATCATCTTGAGATGTCTAAGAAGCAAGTCAAGGTTTTCACCTATCACCCTACCCTCTGGCCAATGAAAAGTCAAGAATTTTTTTTTAAACAAAATACAAAGCCACACAAACAAACTTATTAGTTAAAAGAAGAAGATAATGCTCAAAATATTGTAGATCCTCTGAAGGTACACGTGAAATAAATATCTGACTATTTTGCCTAATGCCAGTGAGAATCAAAAATACCAACATATTTTTCCTCTAAAGCACACTCTATTTCTTAAATTTGACTTAACATCACCTAATGCTACTTACAGTATGAAGACTTAAAAACATTTGTTTAACAGCCTTAGACTGAAATCCAACAACAAAGAATCATGTCTGTTCCTCATTAGACAATATGAACTGAACTCAGAGTTCTCACTAAGGTTCAGAGTGCACAACCGACTAATTACAAGCCTCAAAGTTTCAAGACTTCCACCTCAGGTATCACAGGCTGAAATTCCAGGCCTCTGTGTCATTCCTGAAAACATCTGCAACAGAATCAAACATTCTTGATAAATGAGATAAGTGAAAGCATTTACTTCATTAGATTTCTAAAGCATATTTATTAACTCATACAGCAAATAAACTGGAAAGTTTTATACCAAAATGCAAGATGCAAGTGTACAAAAGGCCTTAATTTTTCCTTTAGAAATTTATGCCTTCAACAATCTTGCTCAATGCAATTTTAAACATGATTCTGTTAATATTTGACTTAAATAGAAACTCAGGCTAAAAATAATAAAGTCATAAAATTAAGCCTTTGTCTTTAAAGTAATTGAAATATGTGAGCTCTATGGACTCCTTTTCCCTCTGTTCTTATGTTCTACAAAGATCCCCAAACACAGCATACAACTATGCATATCTCTGTATACATATACATAGCTTAATGCAGAGAAGCATCTGATTCTATGTTTATGTGGATAGTCTGTTTGGGTTTCTTTCCTGCCAAACCACGTCTGGTGCTTTCAGCGGGTCAATGACAGCATACACCTTCGGGTTATTATTTATGTACGGAAGGCCAAACCAAATGTCTGGGTGGGTCTCTAAAGACATAAAATCGGTAGTTTTTTTTTCCATCCACAGGACCCAATTACATTTTAAATAAACCAACTCCTAGGGAAAGATTGGCTCCAACAGAAAATACCACACAGCCACAGACACTGAAATTAAATCACAGTTGTAAGTTTAGAAGCAACCAACATATTGTTAAAAATAGTTTTTAGAACATCTTTGGGGTAAGCATACACGGGCAGATAGTGCACATTAGTAATGAGAAGAAATTTCTCCATTTCTTTCTATGAGGTACACCCTTCATTAAACTCTCCTAATCTATAAAAGTTTTCCGTCTCTGACTAATCTTATAAAAATACCAGTGGCTGCTCTGAGGATTCCTCTTCTCACAGAGGCAGAAAACCTATCATAATGCTGTTCTGGCTTGAAATGGATGAGTCCTTTTGGCCGGGACCTCACAGGTGTGAGAAAGTCCTTGACTGTGAGATGGCGGTGCAGTGGTGGGCTCTTGCTAATTGAATGTAAATTATAGGATTGTTCCTTAGATATACACTCATTCAGTCAGGTGAAAGGCAAGCAGAATACGGTGCTTATTCAGAGATGCCTGGTGGTGGCTTCCTGGGGAGGAGAGGAAGCCAGGTAGCCATGAACAATTGTAACTGCCATCTCTGAAGGATAGAGAGGAAGGGAGGAAATATTTTTATATAAAACCCTATTAAATTTCATTTTAAAAGTACCTCTATGTATTTCTCCCCATTTTATGTGAAAAAGTATTAGTTTTAAAGCTACAGCAGAACTGGCAGTAAATATCGCAGTAACAATTGTTCTTTTATTAAATATTTATTGAAATAAATTCCTGTACTTTCTCATTTTTTCCTCTGGTTCCAATATTTATTTACAACTGATTATTAACATCTGCTAGTATAACAGTTTCATCCATACAGAAGCTGAAGGGTACAGAAAGTCACACACACCCTTCTAACATGACCTGTAGTTAGACAGAAAACAGTTTCCCAGTCACCGCTTGGCTTCCTGTCTGTGACCTCTGAAAAGCATTGGAGGCCAGGGTTAATGGCCTTTCCAATCTCTGTGATAAGAATTAATTTTGTTCTATTACCAGCAGTTATCTGAGGAGCCTGCTGCATCACTTCAGCAGGGTTCAATCAATGAGAGGACCTAATGAAGTAACCAGCTGTAGCTCTATTTCCCTGGCCAGCTCTATCAGACAAATAAGAGCTATCAGTCACATCTTAAGGCTGATCCCAGACACAGCATGTGCACATGGTGCACTTGTATGCATATGAACTGATGATATGCCACCATTTCCCTAGAATATCTCCTTTTGAAAGTGGAATGGGATGAGTTCTGAGATTTTGTATGAAGAGGTCAATAATGCAAGATTAAAGTAGAGTAAATGTGAATAGTTGAATTTATACTAACAGCAAAAAAGTAAAATTAGAGAGCATTATAGCTCAGACTCCTGCCTCAGCTGTCCTCAAATGTTTATACTTTAGGCTGGTATTTTTCAACCTTCAAAAAAAGGGATGGGGTAAAATATTATTTTCATGTTTATCACTTTTATCATCAATATTATAAGTTTAATTAAAGGACTTGAATTTTGGCTAAGCCTTCACAACCAAAATATAATTATGGTAGATTATTACTTTTTGGTTCACTCTTAGTCAATGTAACACCATAAGTTAACTTTGGGTCATTTGGTATTAGCTCATATCATTAATATCACATAAAAACTGTAAGTTACTATAAAACACTATTATTTAATTATTTAAATTATTAATGTCATTCCTCTATAATTCAAAAGAGGATTTGTTAACAAATGTTATTTTCACAAATATAGATTGTAGGAGGGAAAAATCAAAATCTTGCATCTTTAACTAGTGGCCTCGTAAATGTATTGGACTGTTATTAGGAGTCCTGTTCAAAAAGGAACCCTTTTGTGGAAAGGGTACTAATAATGGCTCTAAAATTTTTAAACTATTTCCCAGGCAAGCATTGAATGGCTCAAAGGAAGCTATGAAAAGAACATTCATATTGGCTGATATGTTGAAAGCTACAAGTACCTTAGTTTATTTTATTAGGTTAATCAAGATAAATTCCATGTAATACAATTTGTATCCCTTTAACTTGACTGTTCTCTTTGTCAATTTGAAAGGGAAAAATGCATGGCTATTTGCTGTTATGCTAAAATGATGATGTCTAAGAGAAACTACGCAAATTAAAAGTACGCACTAGCTTTCTACTTGATAAGCATGTTCACATGGGCAAGAATATTTCATTAGGAGAGGATTTTTAGTCAAGCAATATCACTAATGTATTATGACATATAAGTACCAAAGATTCTATGTCTAAATATCTTTCAATTTTTCTGGGTATGTAATGCTGCTTTCTTTTATAAATTGCAACCATTGAGCTGTTCAAGGAATATGGTTCCTATAACTATATCAGATTATATTTTCATTTCAAACCTTTGGATATGTAAACAAAAGATTAAGGTGCAGCAGCTAAGAGGCAAATGTAACAGAAAAAATTGTGATATTTAGAGAAACAGGTATGGTATATGCATGTGTGTGTGTGTGTGGGTGAGTGTGTGTGTGTAAGATCCCTAGAGTTGTAATTATCTAGGTATGTGGAGTGAAAAAGACTGAAATATCTTTGCTGCATATGCAAACAGATAAGAGTATGCCTAGCAGGCATTTTGGGAACATCTGTCAATTTTTTATAGAACATACTGATTGTGGGCTATTGATTGCATTTAAACAAAGTTGTTGCAAAAAAAAAATCAGCTAACAATTCGTGTAGAAAGGGCCAATCAATATTTAAATGACTCACTTTATTGATTTAAAATTAACTTTCAATTAAGAGATCCATAGGACTCTTAACAGCGACACTTATCCATTCAAGAGAAAATAAAGGTACATTTATCGATACACTTAAACAGCAGTGGCTGGTTTTCTATCGATTCAGTCATTTGCGCTCGGATTCGTTAGCGTCATCAGCCTTTAACTCGCTTACTAGGTCTTTGCAGAGTCCAACCCTGCAAGATGTAGGAATGCGCAAAACAACACAAAGAAGGGATAGACATTTAAACAGAATTAAAAGATATAGGAAAAGGTAAGTCAACCTTACACTTTTTTTTGTTCTTTTTTTCTTTTGCATATTCTGAAAGGAAGACTGTTGAGATTATTGTGGTGATTATTAGAAAAAGAAGCCTATTAAGGAACTGCTTCTCAAAGCAAGTGGTTTGGATATGGCATATTTTGTATTGTGAAATTGTGTAAATGAAATGTTGGAACAATTGACTAATAAAAGCTTCATTGGCTTCTATTGACTAACAAGATCACAAACTTGCATATACTGGTTGTATTATAATCAACGGCAGCTAAAAACACAATTATAGAATTTTTAAAAGACTATAACTGTATTTCCCACTGGAAATACTGTTTATGCATGTTAAAGGCCATATTTATTCCACAGCATTGCAAGGAAATCAAACCAGGCTATGTTTTGTTATTTTTATATCAGTCAGTTACTATGTTTAAAAATTTATTTTTATCAGGGTTTTGATGAAAACAAAACTGATGTAGAAAATTAAATTATAACATTAAATGGATAAATAAATTTAAAATGCATAGATCAGAAAACTTACCATATATATTAAAACCATAACTATTTACCTATTTTTGGATCTTTATTGCCACTGAAGGAGAGAGTTCTGGATATAGGAAGGAGCATTGCCTATAAACCCTTTATTACAATTTCTAATATTATATCAGGAAAACAATAGGATCTCCATAGGAAATGACATCTAATAGAGCTGAGGCTCCAAAGACCTTAATTGTAATATGTGTGGTAGTGTTACTCTTTCCCAGGAAGTCAAAATGATAGGTGTTCTATTTGGTTTAAAGATGATAATGCCCTTGGATGACACTCCATTTCTATAGCCCACTGATTTTTCTCATTCATTCTTCACTGTGCAGAGCTACCTGTACCAAAAGGGAGCTATCCCAAAAAGAAACATTTGATTCCTTTACTGACATGTAACTCATTGTGAGAGAGACAGAATAGTCAATTTAATTCCACTTGTACAGAACCTATTTTAAATTACCTTTACACAGTTAATCTTCATTCTCTCATAATATCCATTGTGGATACAAAGATGCTTTCAGTAATTTCAAAGGTTAGCCTTTAGTTTTTTCTCCATGTACCAAAAGTACAATGGTTATGCTATACCAGTTATACCTTTAGATTTACCCTGAGCCTGTAAGAAGCATTTGGAATGGATAGAAGTAAAACCTCAGAGATACAAAAGCTCAAAATACAAGAAATTCCTCCTTAAATAATCACAAAATATTGGTGCAATGCAATCTGTAATATGTTATGTCAATTACACTTTTGAGTAAAGTGCAAGATGTTATTATTCCAACTAGAAATCAGATGATGATGCTAATTAAGCGATAGCAGGTGACATAGGATGCCTGTCAAGGTCCTCTCTGATCTGCAGAGAGGGATATGTGGTTCCCTTCCACTTAAGCACTATTTAGTCCCAAGGTGCCCTGAATAGAGGATTCACTTTGATTTAACACTTCCTTATCACATCAAAGAGGTGAAAAAGGCATTTTTAGGGATTGAAGAGCAGTGGAAAGATTTGTTTTTTACCTCAGCATGTTAAATTCTTTTTAAGAACTCAGGGTATTTGGAAATGACCACAGAAAAAATATTTTAAGGTTCAAACCATAAATCAATGTTACAAAAATAACAAAAATGTTGAGTTGTTTCAAACTCCTGGAAGCTACCAACTGCCAATTTTATTATTATAAAGAAATTCCAGAACTAACTAAAATACCTGTCCAGTGGACTCACTAAAATACCTGCTCTGTTCTATAAAATAAATTATTGTCACCTCAGCTAACTTGCCATCTCCTAAATAAAACACTGTTTGCTAAGTTTTCTTTCCTTTGTCATTAATCCTATTTTATCTATAACCAAAACTAATTTGATGTACCATTCTCAAAGCAGGCTTTATGGGATATTGACTACAGCACTGGTCAGATCTCAGGAATGTCCTATGGCCACCTAGTTTTCCCCCTGGATTCACTTGTTGTTGTCTAAATGACCTAAGACATCAAATGGTTTGCAGCTAGGAGTCTTGTCTTTTTGGTTATCAGGCTGCATGCTGTTGGAGGAGGATGTTGTAATCTAACAGCGATAGAAAAGCAGGTTTGTCTGCACAGGATGAACCGTGCTGAGGGAGTCGAGAGGAGGCGCAGAAACATATGCCTAAAAGGCAAAGCAGTAGTTCTTCTAAATGACGGAAAATGAGTGTTATCTAATTTCTGAAATGTTCTTATCTGCTTGATCTGCTTCTGCAGTGCTTGTCTCAGGAGCATGACTCTGTTTTTTACAATAGATCAAAGCATGGTGGATAAGAAGATTCTAGATAAATTTGTTACATTTTCAGATATCTTACAATATATGAGATCACACAGCATGGCTAGTTTATTTAAACTTTTCTTCCCTCCCCTAAAGGCTGACTTACACCATTGTTTCAGAAACGTTTCATGTCACTTTAACCAAATCATGGCTAAGATGGACACAAATAATTATAGGAATTCATGCCACAGGGATTTAAATTGTCCTCTTATACCAGAGCTACATTCGTTTCATTCTGGAATTCCCTGCTGAGAAATGATGTGTGCAAACTATCTAATGACACTGTAATCCTCTGATGTTAAAAAAAAAAAAAAAAAAAAAAGAGTAAAGTTGCATGTAATTTTTCACTAGAAAAAAAAATGTAAGCATTCATACCAAGATGTCACAAGTACCAACTATCCTCTATTGAGCCCAAATGATAATACTTGTTCCGTAAAGAAAAAGCCAGAAATTTATGAAAATCATTTTCCTCTACCTTAATGGAAGTCAATGTAATAGACTTACAGCTTGTATCAAAAGTACAAAATAGCTATATACTGTCAGTGAATTCCAAATTGGGTCCTCCTTCATGATCCGATTTCCTTCAGACGAAGGTGTTCCCTTTATCCTTTAAAACATCCTCATCTTCAATATTATAATTAAAGTGAATGCCACTTAATAAAGTCCATATTACTGTTGTAAAATATGAAAACAGAGCTCTGGCTGGTGGCACAGTGGATAAGGTGCCAGCCTGCAAACCTAAAGGAAGCTGGTTCGATTCCCCAGTCAGGGCACATAACTAGGTCCCCAGACAGGTTTCCAGCCAGGTCCATAGCTGGAGGCAGGTGAAAGACAACCATACATTGACGTCTCTCCCCGTATCTGCCTCTCTCCCGTCTGCTCTCTCTAAAAATAATGAATAAAAATCTTTAAATTAAAAATAAATAAAATATGGAAAACAAGTGTAGTCGTATGCCATATGTTGTTTGATTAACTGTGTCAAATGGAATAAGGTAAGTTACACCACCTAGGAGATCACTCGAGGGGTTGTTTTAACTTCTCCCCGCTGAAAATCAGGCAGTGTTAGGCATGTGCACCACTGATTAAGTGCAGCCTTAGTAGACCAGAAATCCTTAATCTTCTCTTTTTAATATTGAAGAGGTAAACCCCTTTCACCTGCAGGTAGAGGCTGCCTTTTTATCAAAGCTCAGGAGATTCAGCAACAAAATCAATGTATGCATGTTCAGGGCAGTTTTCAGGGTTTTGTAAGACAAATCTCTCAAATGGGGGCTAGTTTAATGCTATTGAGCCTGGCTTCGATCTGACCGTGTGAATGAAGAGAACACAGTTCACTGTCCCCGGCTCAGCGACTGCGGGGGTGGGAGGAGACCTGTCTTCACAAACGCAGCTGTGGAATTTCTCCATGACCTCTCACCTCACCTAATCCGATTTAAAGCCCTGCAGTGGACTGGTTAAATAATTAAATATTTAAAGGTAACCCCAAATCAACAAACATAATTAAGTAATTTCTCTGTTCCATGTTAATAAACTACCCTTGGAGAAGTTTGCATGTGGAAAGCTTGAGCAGGGCCTGGGCAAATTCTGAAAACTCAGATTTCCTCTTTAAAGGTCTGTTTTTAAAAAGCTAATGAAAATGCTAGTTTATTTATTTTTTCTTCAGGATATGGATTTGTCTCAAGTTAATTAGGGTAATCTGTTTTCAGTGGAAGTGTTTCTTTTCAGACATTTATGTTACCCACCAAAAGCTTTGATTCCTTAATATTTGAGGCCTCTTGTCTTTCAAATTATTCAACAGGTTTTTAGGTATTCAAGTTCTTCTCTTATTAAGGATCCTAAAGTTACTAAATATGTATGGTTTGTAAGCTATGAATTAAAGTGATTCATATTAAAAACTAAACTTGGGGCTTTGGCTGCACTGAGCCCCAGTAGTGAACAAAAGCCTGATGGCTTTACACAGGTTGCTTCCATTAGTTTTGAAACTTCACAAATTACCTGATGTTAAATCAATCATGATTTTGCTCAGCTACAGCCTTCCTTTCATGAAATAATATTTTATCATGGCATAAAGAGGACATTTGATTATTTTCTAATATTTTGGAAACGTTAAAGGGAAACCATCTCAGATTGCTTGTTTCATTGTAAGATGAGATTTGTTGTCATGTTTTTTCCAGATATTAAAAAAAAAAAAAAAAAAAAAACCAATTCACTCCTGGGCTTAATGCAAAAATTCTAAAACTGAATCATAATCCAGTGTTACAACAGAAAGTATTTCTAAATCTGATGTAAATCCATTTTTTGTAGTTACACCTTGAATATAAAATGTGCAGTTATTTATTTCTTTATACAGATGACATATGAACTTTTCACTGTTCACTGGTATGCTGTCAAAATGAGGTATTTTTTTTTTAATTCATTATTTTTAGAGAGAAGTGCAGGGAGGGAGGAAGAAAGGGAGAGAAGCATCAATGTATGGTTGCCTTTCACCTGCCTCCAGCTATGGACCTGGCTGAAGGCCTGGCTTGCAACTTGGCTATGTGCCCCAAAATGAGTTTTGAAAACAAAATGAAACACAACGGGGCAAAGATATTTCTAATGATTTGGGGTATGTGTTTATAAAATCTCTTACTTATTTTTCCTCTTTATATTAAACTTTGGTTCTGAAATTGTAGCATATATTAAATCAAATATTTCCAAGTGTAAAAGGGATAAAGATAAAGCGTGCAATCATTAGAGCTCCTTTATACTTTAGAAGTAATCCCCCTGAGGCTAGACATGGAATATTTTGATAACATGAACTATTCTGTCATTCTCCACTACTCTTAGGAAGTCACCTCTGGATCAGGATTCACACTCTACAAACATAAAGGCCTATTTAGGGCCCAATTAGGAATAATTAGTACAAACAACTATTTTCAAAGATGGATAGCTACCTTCACCATACAATTGCAGTTTGTAAGGATAAATATTAAAGTCCTGGCTATTTTGCTTTTTCAAGCTTTTAAGACTAATTTCTTAATGTGAAATAAACTTCTAACTACATCATCTGACCTTCCCCAATTCATTCCACTGTGTACATACACATGCATGCACAGACTCACACAAACATACATACATGTGTGCAAAGACATATACGCAAATGTGTGCATGCACACACATGCACAATCATGCACACATGCATATATACTATTGATTCACATTCTCCTGAAAGGAAAGCTTGAATTCTTGTCTCAGCACCAGACAGAAGAATTTCCCTTGCTCATAAATACTGTAATGTAAATTTGTGTCTTTACAGTTAAATGGATACTTACTGTTGGTTAACAGCTCAAGTGTGCTGACAGAAATTAGTGAAAAATGTGTTATCACAGAAAATATCACACTTTTCAGTCTCAGTGCCACTAAAGGAAGGCACAAGCCTTCTTTGGCCTTGCCCTGTGGTCTAGGATCTTAAATCTAAATAAATACCACTAGATACAAGAATTTCTCACTATTTTCTCTTACCTAATAAAGGTATTTACATTCTAATGTAAATGTAGGATAAGGTTATAGGTATGTTGTTCTTGTTTCTATGTTCTTAAAAACATCATTGATACTCATAAACCATAAATATTTGAAGTGGCTGTCCTGCAATATAAAAATAATTCTGAAGCCTAAAGCTGATAATCTTGAATTCAGCATAGTGCAAAACTCTCTGTGTGTGTACAATGATTCACCCTGTACCTATTGGGTTTCATTCCAAAGTGTGCAAAGTCCTAGTTTCTAACTCACAGCCACATTTTGTACCATATCATATAGAGAATGCTCAATTAAACCATATTTCTTTAATGGCAGAACTTCAAATGTCATCTTGAGTTTCACAAAACCCTCTTTCTTTTCAGACATAATTAACTAAGGCAGAGTTTGTATGGCAATTAAAAACCACTTGCTTGTAGAAGCTTGTAGGCGTTATGTCATTTTTTTATGCTACAAGTACATATGTGTATTTTGCCTCTAGCTTAAATACAGTGAGCATTGTAGTTGGTTGCACAGGAATTGTCTCAAGAACATTAAAGCAAGCCAAACACGATTGTATTCCAACTAAATTGCTCTCTTTATACCGTGTATTGAAACTTGATAACTGTTGGTTATAAAATTCCTTTGATTTTCTGTAGGTAATAAAATACTTTGGCAATTACTATTGACAGTTCTGGATAATCTTGAAGGCTGCCTTGCCTGAAGATGAGTGTTACAAATCACTCCACTGAAAGAGGGAAGCTCAGCAGCAGGCAGCAGACAGGTTTCAATTTCACAATGCTGATTATCTCATTCTCAATTCTATGCATGCCTAAATCTGAGAATCCCTCAAGCAGCTATATGGACTTCTACTTTTAAAATGCCTATTACGCTTTCATACTTTTTCCTGCTTCCTGAAGAGTGCCATTTCGCCAAGCTTAAATAGCAGAAAATTGCACTGCTTTTCCTCTGCTCAGCTCCTCAATCTCTATTAACCTGCACAAGAACAAAAGACTATGATGGTCCAGATGGAGGTGGAGAAATAGGTTGGAAGTCGCTTTTCATTTACTGCCACACATATTTTTGATTCCTAAATTCATTTTCAACAATAACCTTTTTTGAATGCCTCAGCAAATTATGAAAACCACAGTGTTTTTTTCCAAATATATAAATGTTCAATCAACATGAGCACACGCACACCCATGCTCGCATGAATTTTATTATTTACAGAAATCACAAATGAAAGTCCATGGTTATTTGGGATGTGTCTTGATTTAAATAAAAGTGATCGACACAAGGCTGGATCAAATATAATTCTCTCTGTTTCAGGAAGAAGAGAACAATAGACCAGAAGCAGAGAAGGAACGGCTGGAGCACCTGGCTGTAATGCTCCTGAGGGCTGATATTAGATGTCATAAACTGAATGATGCATTTCTCCATGGACAACTTAGAGCGTGCAAATGCTGAGGTAAAATGGAGGACAAAGAGTTCTTTTAAAACAATAAGGCTGAATGGTCCTTTTAAATCAAGCAGTACTTAGTAAATGCAGAAACCTTAATAACCTTCCAAAGATGTGTTCCTTCTTCTAATTTTGTACAAGCCTGTCCCTCTTTTTTAAGGCACTGTTTGTTGAATTTGGACAACAAATCCCACCTTGCATAAGCATTTTTCAAGTCAGTGTTAAAGGATAAATACACTGGGAGAGAAAGGTTAACATCTCTTGATTTTTATTTTGCTCCAGAAAAGTCAGAAGACTCCTTGTCCATTCTCTGTAGCCAATGAAGTTAGAAATTCATGTATGTGACCCCATCTCAGTACAAAGGTAATTTTGGCCATCCATAGGAAACTTTTTAAAAATAGTGTCTGTTTTGCATTTAAAAAGATAAAAAGAATGTTTTCTAAAATGACAATTGCTGGTTGGCCATCGATTCAGGGCTTTAATCTCATAGCCTGCTCGAATTTCCCATTATGTCTCACGGAGGCTTAGAAGGCTTGAGAGGCCCAACTGTGGCCTTTGACAGAGGGGAGGGGTCACAGCGTTAAGAAACACAGCTGTTGCTCACAAACAGCAAATGTTAGAATAACTCACTGCTTGTTTTTTCCTTGCTGCTAATAAAAACTTAAAGTGTTTTGCATGCTTTCTATAAACAGTGCACTTAAGTTTTATATTCTAGTACATCTTATTAAGCATGAAGTCTGCTGATCCCTAAATTATTCATAATGTGGTCCAGACTGATTAAGATTGGCTTGTTAAGGAGCACAAGAAGCAATTAAACTGACAAGGCAGTGCGGCCTTGATGTATACATTTATTATCACAAGAATACCCAAAGTGAATGCCCTTATTAAGCAATGAATTTCACCTCACTGGCCTTCCACCATGGCTGCTCTGGGCAGAGAAAGCAAGGAACAACATGTCAAAAGCTAACTCTGAGGAAATGCCTATCTTCAAGTGAAACCGATTTTGTAATGAACCTTTCAGTTCACTCCTGAGGTAATAAATCCTGACTGGTGCATTAATTACTTGATAACATCCCATCAAAATGCAAATGCAACACTTGACCCACAGGAATGGCTCAGTAGCTGGTAACTCTTCAGGGTGGACATAAATTGTCTGTTTTCTCTTATCAAACAGGGCATTTATTTCCATCTTGCTAGGGTGAATGGCACTCCTGACACCCTCAGCCCCTCTGTGGCCTGACACCATCATTTGCGGAGGGCTGTCAGGATGTGCCAACATCCTAATTGTGCGACTCCTTCACTTTGTACGTTTCAGAAGAAACTGCTCCTTTTCCCCCTCCTCTTCCTACACACACACACACACACACACACACACACACACACACATACTCATACACACACTGAAGGAATCCCGCATATCAAGGATAGACAGCTAGACAGCAAGGTGTGAGAAAAAAGAACCCCCATCTCTGCAACACACCTACCTTTCTTTTTAACTTTTTTTTTAAGCAACACAGCAAACTAGGACTTCTATTTCGTGCATGAGCAGAGGAAAGCTAGGTGGCCATGGCAGGTATACAGGCGGTATGTATAATTAGGCCATCCACAGTAAAAGATGCTTCCTGCAACCTACATCAACATCATGACAATGAAGCATTTCTAGGTGGTGTTTTAATATTTTCACGAAATAATCAATACTTCATTAAAGAAATAGAAATGGTACACTCCAGGCCTGAAAGAGCTAGTAAGATAAAAATGGATAGTCAGAACACGGCTTAATAAACACTTGAAAATGTGGGAGAAAGGACCCTGTTTCTGAGTGTTCTCAGCCCCATGAAACGGATTTATTTAGTTATGGAAACTGTTTCCACAAGGAATGTTGACAAGGAATTTTGCTTTTTGTTGGCTTCTTCAAAATTCTGATCTCCATCAATAGGTCTCCCTATCCCACCTGGGTCAACCTACCTTCCCCTGTGTTTATTTGTCTTGAAGGCTTGGGGAAAATCCTTAATTCACGTTACTAGGCAACCCAACCCCGCAGGTGAGACACTATAATGTTTGGCTGACTCCATTTCTGAATGCACACTGTGGCCTAATACCTTCAAAATAGACTGCAAAGCATGTGCTGATAAGTCTCTGCTACATTCACTAAAGATGAGGTCAGAAGAAAATTAATTGATGCTGAAAATAATGACAGAAGGAGAGACACCACTGAGACTTGGTGTGACTAGCATGTGATAATGTTAGCAAGAATCCCAGCATGTGACTGGACAGTGTGATGAAAAATATACCCCACGTGAGGGAAAAACAAGTTACAAAACTTAATTAGTTTTTGACACTTCTTCATAAGTTATTATCTTTTCATTTGGAACACTGCCTTGGGACATCAATACACAAGAAGAAATGAAACATTCTTATTGTAAATGTGAAAGAAAGATGACTTTATATGGTGCCTCCCTTTTTACATGTCCTTTTGGATAAACAAAATTTCCTCTGCAGGCCACAAGATGGAGGGGAGTGGACAGTGCAAATGCATTTGCTCTGAGTTTGACACCTTTTTCATCAATGTATAATTTCATTACACAGTTTTGATTTGCAAAAAATAAGGTGGCATTCAGAGAAAAATGGTCAAAGTGAGGCTCTAACATAGGATGTAGTCAAATTATATTCCCCTATTGCAATAATGCTTCCCGTACAGTGAGTATATTCTGAATTCCTTCCCACTAAGGTTTATACCTACAAGTAATTTACATTGATTACTAAATAACCCTTGTGAGTTGCTTTGTCTTTTGAATTTTAAAAAATACACTTGCCATGAGCGATGAATTTCATATACCAGCAGCTCTCATGCTTGATGAATCATTCTTATTTTATGCAGTGCTGTGTGATAGAGAACTAAGATAAAATATTCTATCCACAAGCTATTCAGTACAATTTATCATCCGCGGCTCACTAGTCCAGTGATAATACCTGGTTTGCAGATTGTAATGATCAGATTCTGTTTTTATTTCAAACAGGAGCAATTCCAAATACCAGAGTTTTTAATTTACATACATTAGTGAGGTTCAAATGTGGCAATAGCTACAAGCAAATTCACTTGCAAACTGAATGCTTGCCTTGCATAATGGGCTCCCTTTAGCAATTACTCACTAGTGAAGTACCCAGATAAAAATGAAAACAAAGAGAAAAAAGGAAATTCATGATACATACACCATAGTGCGGGGACTAGGATAATTGCTGAACCATGGTGAAGGTCACGTTTATATCTGTTTTAGTAATGACTCATGTACCCTTCTTCCTCTGTATTGAATTCCTAATGCAATCTTCTTTCTATTCTATGGTGCCAGAATCTCTTTTATCTGTACATTTTTACAGTTCCAATACCAGCTTCCTATTATACAAAAGTGGCAACACAATACTATTGTTAAAGGAGTTAATACTGATAGCAACACACACATATGTGCACGCACACACATACACACACACACCAAAACTCCACAAATATATCAGGATAATCATTTAGCAAAACCGACAGGCTTATAATAAAATAGCTCTTATAGTTACATCACTTTTACACTGACCACAGTATCGAGCCTGAATTCCCAGCAGCATCGTTACAAGACACTTTCTGCCACCTCTCTAAATCTGAAAAGCTTCCTACATTTAGTGAAGATTAGGTAATGCTACATCCAATCTACAAGGGCCATTAATTCTATAGCTTGTTCAGCAGGACAAAGTGATTAAAGTAAGCAAAAAAACTGACTAAATTTTGCTTAAAACTGGATATTCCTTAAAACTAATCTGTAACTTTGAAAAAATATAACATTTACAGATAAAACAGCACTAAGGTTATGACATACACAATCAGAATTGCTCAGCTGACTAAAACCTACAATGATACTGAAACCCTGTACTGAGGCCCATGTGTAGAACAGGAGCTTTATGTTTATATATTTTTTGCAGTTCCAGATTCTGTATTGTTTATGACCTGCTCTCATGTTATATAAATGCAGTCACATTTTAGATATATCAGTCATTTTTTAAAAATGCTCAATTATCAGAGAGATAAATAATATTCTAGAGAAACCATAACACTGAGTCTGGAAAGAGTAATTTCCAAATTCATGCATTAGGCCCAACAGAATAAGTTTCCAACTTCCAGACTTGAGCTAGTTGTGTAAAAGTACTGTTATAGGCTCCTAGGTCACCCCACATTCAGAAGACACAGATGGATTGAATAAACAACAACAATGGTGGCCTGGTGGAGGTGTTAGCACCCACCTAAGAGCTAGAGAGGCTGTGGTCGCAGTGGTCTGGCTGCTGTCTCATGAAATAGCCCTAGATGCAGCCACTTGAAATTAGCAGAGACTCAATCTTTTTTTCCCCAATGTTATCAAGACACAGTTACACATGTGTATACCTGGGATATAGCAGCCTTTGTTAGAAACCATTCAATGAGTCAGTGGAGGGAGCCATAAGAAAAAGATGGGTAGAAAGAAAAATCAGAAAATGGGGGTTGGAAAGTCTATATTTATAATGCTTTATAATGTGGTAGAACAATCTGCCTAGTTACGGAAACATTACCATTAGAGGTAACAATAACTCTTCCTTGAAAAGTTGCAAATAAGAAATTGGACACTGAGTTTTCAGACCTACCCAGGGCTCTGGTTTTTAACTCTCTAGGGTGGTGTGGTTAGACAATTACAGTTGGTTCCACCTCTTCCAGGCAGCTCTCGACCACTGAAGTATTACGGGCATTCGTTTAACCATGCTGCTGGTCATCTCCAACACTTGGAGCCCCAGTGGAAGCCAGATGATCATGGGAATTAAGAACACAAGACTCATCCTGGCATACGTTTGGATGCCTCAAGGGTAGGTTTTGATCCCTGCCAGACAATACACATATTATAAAAGATTTTATTGTCACATGAGAGAGCTTTCCAGAAAATGAACATCCTTTAAGTCATTCTACAGTAAAAAGAAAATCCCACTCCATGGTAGACGTGTGTGTATGTCTATATGGAGAGAGAGATATTCACTATTCTCTATTGTAAAATAATGTAATTTATATAAAAATAATTACATATGTAATAGCTATATCTTATCTAAGATATCATTTCTTATAATGTCATTTCTATAAATAGTTCTGTATTTTTAAAATCATTTTCCTCATTTCCTGATAGAAGCCTTCTTTCTCCGCAAGTCAACTGAGGTGCTTGCCTACCCTACCAAACCTTTAAAATTCAGGCTGTCAAACTTGAGTCATTCCATAACCATTCCCAAATGTCCTCTATATAAATTCACATTTACTCCTGCTTCAAGCCCCAATGGAAAACCTTTAAGGACCTTTCCCATTCCACAACCCAATCCTTTGAGTCCTTCCTCTTAAATATTTCATTACCTGGATAAAAAAATTGGTTTTATCAGTTTTCTCCATGGTGCCTACAATACCCCTTGGTGTTTAGGACATAAAAATTGAACAATAGCTTTTTAAACTAATAAAAAAATCAAAATATCATATGATCTCACCCATTA
Organism: Noctilio leporinus; assembly: GCA_004026585.1. NCBI lineage: Eukaryota > Metazoa > Chordata > Mammalia > Chiroptera > Noctilionidae > Noctilio > Noctilio leporinus. The sequence goes on along the minus strand of PVIW01003882.1, from coordinate 120,947 downwards.
TGGGACAATAATGAGCAAAATTAACAACAAGCAAAACAGAACCAAGTATATGAATACAAGGAATAGGCCTTCAGTGGTCAGGGGGAACGGGGTTGGGGGGAGGAGGGAGGGGGGAGGCAGAGGCAAGAAAGGGAGCAGCTTAGACAAGAACCTAGTATAAAGGAATCATGGACATGGACAACAGGGGGGATTGACTTTGGGGGGAATGGGTGGGTGGGGAGGGGGACAGAGGGGAGCAAAAAGGGGATGGATGTAATCCAACAACAATAAAATTTAAAAAAAAAATCAAAGGTCAAACAACTTGGGGGAACTCAGAAGAAAAGGGGTAATCAGTAATTATTTCAATACTTTAGTTACGTTTGTTGTAAAGATGAAAAGTCTTAAAATGAAAGGTTTTTTCTTTCTATGGAAGCTAGGCTACTTTTTTCTACTCAGTCAAATGAAAAAAAGAGCTTATTTTCCAAACTCAGACTTTCACTGATATGTATTTAATTATTTTGTTCTTCTGTTATCAAATTAATTACAATAAATAATTAACTTAACAGCTGGGTTGCCTCTTGTCTCCCATTTTCCTTCAGACATGAAGAAACTGCTAATATGATTGCGAAGGGAGGAGGAGGTGTCTTTGAACTTGAGTCTCTTTCAGCAGGTTGACAGCTGGGCCAGAGACAACAGGATCATGAACATGTTTACTGAGATGGGCTTCAACTAGGGACAGACTTGATTTGTCCACTAAGAAGCAAGAGTGATAGGCCAGCAGATTTCTCCATCTCTACTAATTTTAATAAGAGTTGAAAACATTTTGTAGGGTTCCTTTTTTTGTTAGCTGCATAATCACATAAGTATATATTTATAAACCACTATCTTTAAGTATTACTATGAACCTATTATACATTTAATTCTAAGTGGATGGTTTTTATATGGAGGTTACACTGGATAGTTGGTTCTGAAGAAATGGTAAGTGTTAAAAGACTAAAGAGAGGGAACACTTGTGGTCTCCGGTGTAAAACATTTTTCCAGTCTGGTTTTATTATCTGGAGTATATAGAGTATACTGATGTCACTGATGTTTGTGTCTTCTAAGGATCAAACTTTATAATTTAACAAGGGATAATGCAGCAGGAGAAATCTGTGGCTGTAGATGAAAGAGAACTTTCCAAAGTCCATTTTCTTGGATTCTCTTTTTATATGTGAAAGGTATGGGGAACCTCTTCTGAGAACGGGATCTGACAAAACACCCACAGCAACAACAGCAAACAGCTTGTGTACATATTTTCAGCTGAAATTTCAAAATACATGTATTTTTCTTTTATCAGTGCAGAACACTCTAACCTCCCAGATGCAGTGGTGCAAATGTGTTTCCAACTCAAAAGTTCTTTTAATATTAATAAAAGAAGTACTTAAATTGGGATCTTTCCATGCCAACTTTAGTTCCATGTAAATATTTATAGCAGAGCCATAAATCTTTGAAATGTGGTATTTCTAATATAAGTAACAGAGGCATCACTATAATAGAGAAAAGAGTTCTGTTAAAATAAAAACATAAAATACGTTAAATTCTGGTTGTATTTATGACTCAGAACTAAAAGCTCCAGTGGGTATCTGGTCAGGTTTCCCTATCGAGGATCAATTTTAACTGGAGTGCACTAATTACTTCAACAGTGACTTTTTACTAAAGAGTTTTCCCAATCAAAACAGTCTTACCTACTCATAAGTATCACCCTTTTTTTCCTTCTTTTTTTTTTTTTTTAACCTTTTGAATGTGCTATTGATTGTTTAAAAGTGATGATCTTACTATTACACCCAAGATTATTGTTTTTAAAAAAGGACAGGAAAGAAAAAGAAAGGAACAGGACGGGGAAAGAAAGAAAATGAAACTACAGGTCAACCTCTTTTCAATACTTTTACACAGTGACTCTTAAACAAGTCCATCAATAATGTCAAATATACTAACCACAGTCCTAACTGTGGTTTAGGACTTCTGATCCTAGAAAAAGTGGATAAAGTGAAGTCACTTTTATACATCTAGCAAGCTTCCCAAAGTTTATCTGTTGTAACTATAGACAAAAGCAAAACTACATATGCTTCTTAAAATGAGTGTTTTTTAAATAGATGCATTTACAGTGAAGCTTTTATTCTGTTTACAGTTTGAAATGAAATTGGTATTTATAATTTCAAACTACTTCATTTCACTCTTAAAAGCTCTTCTTGCAGTAAGAAAACTCTTTATAAGCTTATTTCATAAATTACCAATGCATGCACTGAATGACTGAAAAGAATTTGAAGTTCATATATCTTAGAATAATCTATATGTTCATCATCTTTTTTTTTAAAGGCACCCACTACTTCAGTCCTAATAAAAGGCAGAAGAAACTCTAATATGGTCTTTGGTAGGGAACCATATAATTAATTCCTTCTCATTCCAGGCTTCACACAAGGCAGAAACAGTGGGATAGTGCCATTGTGCTATGACAGTGTCTTGCGAGTCTGGACAAGTTATCAGGTCAGATGCTGACTTCCTAGCAAAGATGCCTTCTACTCAGTGCTGGCCTCAGTAATACCTGGAGTCAGTGCTAATTGAGGCCCTGTGGCAACATGCTTCCAGAGAGGTCAGGGACTTCTTTCTGACACCTAAACAGTGCTCAGCTCAAAGAAATTGCCCCTAACCTGAAAGGATGTGATGTAGAATAGCCTTTCAGATTCACCAGATATTTAAAGGAAAATGACAGTGAATGGCAGCAGCATCAAAAAAGAGCATGTTGAAGAAGCCAGGAGGAATGTCACCCTGTGGCTTAATGTACCTGCAGTTAGTTATCCCACCTAAGAGCTAGTAGAGAATAGAGCCCTGGACACCTTGTCACCACATCAGTTCTTCTGAAATGTGGTGGAGAAGAAAGCTGCATCAGACATACCTGTGACAAATAACTTGTGCACTATTTAACCAAACATATTTTCTTTCTTTCTTTTTTTATTAAATTTTATTTCATTATTTTTAGAGAGAGGGGAAGGGAGAGAGGCAGAGAGGGAGAAAGACATCAATGTATGGTTGTGTTTCACCTGCCTCCAGCCACAGACCTGACTGGAGACCTGGTTTGCAACCTGGTTATGTGCTCTGGCTGGGGAATCAAACCTGCGACCTTTCGGTTTGCAGGCCGGCGCCTTATCCATTGTGCTACCAGCCAGGGCCCAAACATATTTTCTATCTGTTTCTGACTTGTCTATGTTTTAGCCAATTGGAATAAAATAATAAGCAAAAAAACCTATCTGAAAATTTTGCATCAAGAATTCCAGTATGAAAGAGTCAACTCAAAACAAAACAAAACAGAAACCTACAAGGTGCATGCCTTCCGGCCCCTTTAAAAATTCTTCAATGGTTGAGTGGCTGTTACTCAACCAAGACAGACCCACTAATCCATCCTCTGGTTGCTCACACAAGGCTAGATGGGAATGCAGACTTCACCCTGGGAACCTGAAAGATAGCAAGCTTCTGTAAATGAACTATTCCAACTGGGGAATTACGATGCAGAATTTAAAATGGGGCTGTACTTTACATGACAAAAAAAAAAAAAACAAAAACACTAGCCAAGAGAAAGGCAACTAATGATATTTGTTCAACAAGCTCCCATGACTTGGAAATCAAACCTGATTTATTAATAGAGAATTATTTTGTCAGTGCTCTAATTTTAAACCTGAGTATTAAAGTTTTAACTCAAGCTAATATTTCCTTAGACGGAAAAGTTTAGAAAACATTGTTTCCAATGAGGACCTTATTTTTAAAAATATTTGAATATTTTGGTTTGCTAGCTTTTTAATAATATCATCTTAATCATAATTGTCACACTTGATAACAATTAAGAATGCAGGAGTCATTTGGAATAAAATCCCTAGCTTCATTATTTCTCAGTTGTGTCATTTTGTTAAGATGATTTAAAATCTGAGTCTCTTTTTCCTAAGATAAAAATCAGAGATAGAAAAAAAAAAGAGAGGTAGTACTACTTTTTCCCTCAATATGTCTGTGATGAAATTAGGAGAGTTAATTCATTTAAAGTACATCACAGTGACTGACAATCAATTAATTACTATTATTATAAAAACTCATAGACAAGTTTTATTTTAAGTTCTACTGTCTCAAACACTTAATTAGATACAAATAACTTATAAAAATACATCCAGAAATATAGAAAAAAATTTCCAGGCTCTTCAACAGGTGAATATAAATAAGCATCAATTGAACATATCAGATATTGACATAACTTACATAGTAAACAGGAAGAGAATTTTTGAAAAGTTGCTGGCATGTCATAAGAAATTAAATCTGAAGCAAACTCAAGCAAATAGTATACATTTTAAGTGAAATCCCAATGCTTGTTTACATAGTAAACTATAATATCTCAGAAGATGCAACTGTGCATTAGAACTTGAAAATGTATTTTTCCCAAATGTTTATATACATATATTTATATAGTTCTATGACATGCCAGAAAGAATGGTCTATTATTTCTAAAATAATTTAACACTATTTTCAGTTTTATTAGTAGCACAGAAATTAAACTTTTAAAATCCTGCACAAACAAATCAAGATAATGCAGATCTCAAATCCACAAATTGAAATGGAGATTTGGTAATTATCTAACTAATTTGATTAACAGATATTAATAAACTAAATGATTCTGACCCATAGATTTATGTGGGTCCTGAAATGCTTGCTTTAACTGTATAAATCAATTAAAACTGGTTAAATGCTAAGCATACTGTTTTCACAGCACAAAGTGAAAATGAGATTCTGCAGTCATTTGGTTATCTTTATTAATGCAGAAAGCTGAAAACAATTGCCTACCATGAGATGCACATATTTATAACCTGACAAAATATTTCCTTGGCAAAACACAGATACAGTCTAAGGCTCACTCATTATCCTTGGTAATTTTGTTCTATGATTCCCTATTGAAACACTTCATACAAATGTTCCTTTCAAATTGCTCTATTATGTCATAATCAAAAGGTGGAATTTAGCCAAAATATTTGTTTATCATCTTGTAGATAGTCAAAACAGTCTGTTGGTGTACTCTTCATTATTAATCCCTACTCATACAGGAATGGGTTTTGGCCAAAACATTTGATTACTCTTTTGAGGACTTTTACAATCATGTGTCAGTTTAGTCTAATGTGAGCCAAGACTAAGCAATAATGGAAGTCACTTAATATTGTTAGTTCATTTCTTTGTTGACCCACAGATGACAAATAAATACTTTGATTTTGATTTTCCAGAATCTAAAATAACACACTGGTATAAAATAAATCTTTGTTCATTATTTTATTGAGTGTCTGATTTAATCTGCAAGGCAATGTTGATAATATGTTAAGATAATTTTATCAGTTCAATCAAAAATAAGCAGCATAGTAATAATAATCAGGTTCAACAATTTATTTAGTATGATCCAAACCCCAGAGACTTATGGTGAATATTCATTTTTTTCCTTTGAATACAAAGAACCAAAAACTTAGCTTTTGATAACAAAATGAGAGTATTTAGTTTGCTAGATCGCCTGATAAGTGACTTCAGGCAGAATTAATTTGGGAAGAAGTTCCATTTTCATCTAGTCAGATGTCATATCTCTCCATGTACTCAAAAATAGCATTTCAGTGTCCTGATCAGCACTGACCCACAAGTCATTGATGTTAGTTCACCTGAGTCCCTATTACCCTGGAAGATAGAAAAGAAGTAGAAGATATGTTCAAAAATATTAGAATATGGACTGAGAGCCAAAAGACAAGACTAGAATAGATACATTAATAGTCAAGAACAAAATTTAATATGTAATGGACTGCTGAGTTGTATGATACAGCAACTATCAGAGAAGGTCACTTATGAGGGATGCATATCAGTACAGGTTGCAGCTACAAAAAGGGGAAATGAATGCTGGCCAATAGAAAGATACAAAGGATTGTTAAGAAAAGAATCACTGGTGCTTCTGGAAATATGAACAACACACATGAACAATATGAGAACAATATGAGCATGTGGTTCATTTTGAGAAAGAAGCAAGGAAAACAATAGTTTCCTAAGTAGGGAAGACCATGTTACTATCCAACCTAATGTTTACTCTTAATATTAAGACTCCAAACTACTTACTCTTCTATGATTGCTAATATTTACTACTGGGGTAAATTTGGGCAATTTATTTAACTTGGATGTGCCTAATGTCCTCTTTTGTAAAACAAGAACTATAATGATTCCATTTGCTTACCATCCTTGTGGTAAATAATCGGGCTTAGATGTGGAAAGTACTTAAAATAGTTACTGGCATGTAGACTGGTTAGTAAAGTCTGTTATCATCTATATCCTCTTTATTATTGGTGGTGATCATTAATTCTCTTTTCCTAAGCCTGGTTCATGTTTTCAGTCCTATTTTTCAGTCTTGTTCCTAACCTCAGCCAAACAGCACTACTGATGTCTCCAACATACCCTGTGGTTTTCAAACCTGCAGCCTTCACTCACCATGCTCTACTTCATCTGATGTATCATGATCTAGCCACTTCCTTCTTCTCCTGTTGAAATTCTGCCTGTATTTCAAGTCTCTTTCTTCCTGTATGTCATCTATTTCGATTCAGATCTATGTCTTAGCTACCTTGTCTGGATTCTCGTCCTGTTTTTACTCATAACATTGATCACATTTGTCACAGTTTTCCCTTAAACTGTAAACTCCTTGGTTGTAAAGACATTTTTTTGTTGGAACCTCATCCAACAGTATGCCAATAAGAGGCTATGAAATTTTTGCTGAATCAAAAACAATACCAAACAGTTAAACATTAGCTATATAATATGTATTTATACAAAGTGATCATGCTATTTACAAGAAAAAAGATTGTATAAATCTGTGTTCACAGATTTTGACTATCCATCCTATAGTAAATAAATATGTTGGTCATTTGAGCTTCCCAGAAAATGACAGCAATCATGCTGTGACTGGTTGCTGTTGATAAATCTGGGGCCTTGAGCTTTTCCTCATCATGGTAAACAAACAGCCCTGAACTTCTCACCTTCAAAAGTGTTATGAATAATGGCAAGGGGTTTCCAATTTCAAATTACAATGAATGGTCCTTGCTCAGTATTTCAGCTATGGAAACTTAATGTTTTTTTAGTTTTTTATTTTTGCAAGAATGACATGATTATAACAAGTTGCATAAAAACTTGGCTGGGAAATGATAAAATATTATTTTATATACATGTGGGCTTTTTAGGGTTTAGTTATCAGGAGATGTTAAAGCAAAATCTACATGACAGATGCTAAAAACCATTGCTTTTAAAATAGTAACTTCCAAAATTTGACACATCTGATGTGTCTTATTATATCCTACTATCTAGACTTGTTTGTGTCTTATCGAAGCTGATATCCTCAAAAAACTTCCATAGTATTACATGTTATAAGCTCTCTTTATTCCAAATGCTCAAAAAGTAAAATTCATGGTCACAATGTCTGACTGCACACCAGGTGGAAACTATCCTGTTTTCACAGATGAGAATGCTAGCTAGTGGAGTTTGAAACAGAAGAAGAGAATGACAAACATAATTTTGACATTGACTGCAAATAGAAGAATATTTTTATGGAAATACTTTCTATTTTTTAAAAATGTTACCTCAAATATCTGTCCTTTCCTTACAAAGTATTATTTCCCCAAGAAGAGTAAAAAGCCTGGATTCTGGGGTTAGATTGCTTTTCCCACCCCAACTATATTACTGAGAAAATGGAGCTGTGTAACTTTTAAATAGAGTTGACCTTTCTATGCCTCAGTTTCCTTGTCTATAAAGTAGTATTAAAAATAGTACCTGCAGCACAGTGTTGTTAGAGAATTAAATGACTTGAGGAAATCGGGGCAAAAAATTGTTTGCTTTTGCTATTATACTCAGTGAACCAATTCAGATTCAAAGCTAGTTTTGTAGCAAAGGGCACAAAGAAACAGGGACCATTCAGGCTAAACAACCACCTGCATCTGAACTATCTACATCATTAAGAAAACCTGCTACCTTAGAATAAACTTTGAACAATAGCCTTGATTCTCCACCTCATTTGACATCATAGACAAGGTCTTAATGTCCGGTACCCAGTGAAAGTCTTTGCATTTCAAATAAAATAATAGGCACTGTCAAGTATGTTAATGTCCATAATCATTGTAATTTTTGTAAATTATAACTGTCAGTGGTCACAAACCTACTCAATGAAAACATAAGGTAACAATTTAGCCTTTATATTACTCCTCTCAGAAAAGAGCTACTCGTAGGAAACTTAAGTAGGAAGGCAAATTTATAAATTTATTCTAAAATATAGGAAGGCTTTTTCCTTTCCCAATGGGATCATTTCTATGGTAATATTTGCTAGCCAATATCTGCAGCCAAAACTGTAGTATTGCTTTTCAGTTCTACTGGAGTGATGATACACAGGGCTATTTGAGTTTCTGGAGACAGCTTTGAAAGAACATGAATGAATTTTCTTCATTATAGAAAATTATGTAAGAAATAGGACTTTCCATTATAAATTTATATAAATAAAATTATATTTTGGGTCCTGATAAATTAAAAGTACATTTGTTTGAATTATCTATTTAGTGTATTAAAATTTCATAAAATATTTTCTAGAATAAATAGTACTAAATTTAATTATTTGCATTTATCAGAATGAAGTGAGCTAAACAATATTAACTGTAGGTTACATATTTCATATTTTATTTTGTTGAACTTCATCATTTTAATAACACTGATCAAGTAAAATAATATAAGATAACCTAATTAGAAAATATATTGCCCCATTCAGTTAGGAAGCCAATAATCTATGAAAAAAGAAAGAACTCAAGCCAATTCAGTACTTTTTGCATTTAAACATAGTAAAAATGTTTTTAAATTTTTTCCTGTTTTTGGAAGAAAAATTCTCAGTATGCTTAAGAATGGACGTTTGAAAGTTATTTTTGTTAATTACATTGCTACTTGGAGGAAGTCTAAGACTTTAAGTCTAAGGTAACTCTGCAGTATTTCTATTGTCCCCAGAATAATTACTGAGTGCAAAAACTTGACTGTCATTCATGGGCATCTATTCCATTGTGTGAGAAGAAAAAGTAAATGGTGACCCACACATTAGCACATCACCCATGAATACAGCAATGAAAAGACAGATTAGGATGTATATTAAATCTCACACATGACTGCCTTTCTGTATCAAGGTAAAAAATACTTGCTCTTACATATATTAGGGACCAGTGTTAGTCTGACATCTATATTAATATTGACAGCCTATCAACATTTATTTTTACATTTACTGAGTCAATAACTAGTCTAAACCTGGTAAAACTTATATAACAGAAATGAAAAAAATAATAGGCATCTTTTTTTTTTCATATCTAAAAATTGTTAACTCCCAAATAGTACTAGGCTTTTATGAATTATCAATCCTACCACAATATATCAACTATCATACACAACTATGATTTGGTAATCCAATCTCATTTGTCAAAAAATAAATTTGGTAGATAAAGAAAGATTCTAGAAAAAGAAACTCCTGCACAGACAAAAACATAAATACTATATGCATAGGAGACTGATTATTTTAAAAAGCTGGATTAACACCGTTGTATTAATTTACCTTCTACACATTGTTTTCACTGACAATGGGGAATTGCTAGGCAGCAATTCTGTCTTCAAAATAACCACACAGGAGAAAACACAGAAAGCTTACAAAAATGAAAAATAGTAAATTGCTTTATTTGTTTAAGAATTTTAACCTATTTATTTGTATTTTACCACATGGAGAATTGAAATGCTATGTGAATTGGGCTATGGGGAAAACGTAATTATTTACTTTGTTTCAAAATATCACAAAACTAAACAAAAGCTTATCTTCATTTCAAGGCATTGTTTTGGTTTCATTAGTAATTAAATATTTTTTCCAATGATGCCTATTTTACACACTCCTTTGAAGTATGTTTACCTTTACTATTATTCTCACAGATATCTAATGCTTTTAAAATGCACACCTATTTTAAGATTACAACAAAAGGAAACATTTACTTTTTTCCATCTTAATCTAGCCCCACATTATCAGTGAATGGGGAGAGATATAAATAAACCAATATTTAAAACAAAACAAAACACTAGTACTAGCATTTCAATATTAGTAATTAAGCTATCATTGGGAGCACTATTATTCAGGGGAAACAAGAATTACAAAATAACCAGGCAACATTCTTTATATTTCAAATGCATCATGCACAATGCTTTAAGTGTGCTTAAATGTCACAAAACCTTTTATTGAATCATGCCTTTGATAGGAGACCACCTTTATCTCTTTACCAGTACTCTGTGGAAGGTGATTCAGGTTAAAGTGATGTTCTTAGTAATAATTCTCTCTCTCTGGTCCATGCTATGATGTATTCAAGTCCTTGAGGATGATGCTGTTTTGTAAGGCCATGACCAAATTCACCCATGTCTAGAAGCCCTTCCACCATCGTTCCACCATACTGGTAAACATAGGCAGAACTAAGAGGCTCTTCTACTAATGCTATGCCTGTTTTAGCAAGACATATGGAAAAGCAAAGATATAGACAAAAACCTGGCACATAAATGTAACTGCACTTTAGTGCTTGAGATGTTTATAGCATGAAAGCTAATTAATTAATATCAACAGAGGTAATGCCCTGAAAAAGTTAAAGGATCATTTTCACAGATGATGGAACTATCATTATTATGAGAAAGGCATAATCTGCCCTTCACCAGGAGCCGTTTCTATGTTCAACAAAGTGATGTGAAACTATTTTCATAAATAGATGGTCTTTAGGATAATGGCTTGTACTTTTTAATTTCCTTTCTGGCAGTACTTCATGTCAAATATCAGTGATGGCAATAGTCTTCATTAGAAGATGTCTGATACCACTGGGATCTTTTGTACAGCTATATTCAGTTTTTCCCCAATATACATAGAAAGCTGAGAAATTTAAGAAGATTCATAAAGATAAAAATTTAATACATTTAAACCAAGGGGAAATGAATCCATATCAAATTCCAAGATTAAAATTTAAAGGTTTAAAGTATTCATTATGTCTTTTCATCTCCACTGCATTGCCATCATTCAGAAGTCAGTAATCTTTAAATACTCTCACAGAAAACATCTTTTGTTCCTAAACCATATTCTTAACAAGGGGTAAGTGATGCCCCACTTATAACATTTTCAATTCATAAAGTCCACATGTGGCCATGTCCTAGCATAGCTAGACAGAATGTACATTTCAAAAAAGTAAACCTCATACATCTCCAGAAATTCCTCACATCTATTAGTTTTACCTTCTGCTGCTGATGAGCCTGTTGGGCTCTGTACAGAGGAAATTACAAGCACTCCAGAGGATTTGGCAAGAAGATGCTAGAAGAAAAAATGGGGGGGGGGGGGACAACAAAAACCTTCTTAACTGCAGCATCATATCCAGCTTTGGCTACCATTTACATATTTGGAATTACAGCTAATAAAATGGAAATTCCATTGAAATGGAATAAAATGTTTTCTGAAATCCCTATCTGATTACTGTTGATGATGTCTGAAATTAAACACGTTAAGCTACACTCAATATACTTTATGGAATTCAACTGAAGGCTAACATGTTATTGAAAATCTGTTAATACAATTTTCCAGTTAGGAACCAAGGTACTTGAATCCACCTAAAAGTTTACCCCTGGCCTTGTGATCACTTTCCTCGTAATATATGTTACCAAACAAATCTCTCTTTACTTAATAGATGTTTGGAGGCTGTTGTAACAGCTGCTAACTAGTAAGGAAATGCCAGCAGAAATGTTTTATAGTCACACATTTAAATACCACTGGAAGTCAGCTTAGAGTTGATGCCAAGGGAAATGCTTATGTTTAAGGCATATCCCACATAGTGATAAAAAATTAATAGGTCAAAAAAATCTTTCACCCAAATTATGTACACACAGTGCCAACACACTGAAGTGAACAGCAAAAGCCTGCCCACCAGACTTGGTCTTTTTCTTTTTATTCATTCTAAATATCAATTTCTACCATGTTGACTGGCTACGTTATCATTTTGAAGACACCAGCTTATAACCCACATCAGCAAATGGTCTTAAAGAAAACTTAACTCCTTTAATGTCCCAGTGGGACTCAATTTACAAGTTTAAAGTTTGTTAAACATGTAACTGGTATTGCTATTATATTTCATTCATTAGAAAGATAAAAATGAATAATTAATTATATGCAGATTCATTGCACAGGGTTTCTACTTGAAATAAGAGTTGGAGGTAAAAGCTACCCTAAAGAACAAATAAAACAAAACAAAAATCACTGAATGGCTATCAGCTGTTTATAACACTATATAAAAAATAAAAATCACAATTCAATAGGTCTTAGCAAAAAGAGATGTCATAGGCAATCAATTAATCTCAACCATACAACTTACCCAATCAGCAAATATACACATCAATTATTGGCCCAAACATATAGCTGATGTGCTAACCATTTACCTCCTTCTGCACAATTTTTTTCACTGTTAGCAAACCACCCAGAAATAGGTAACCAAGAGCTTGTAAGAAGCCTAGCCCACTAAAGAAATAATTTGTATTATTGTAAAACCAAATTTGGTACTTAAGAAACTTAACACAGGCCCTGACTGGTGGCTCAGTGGATTGGTGCCAGCCTGCGAACCCAAAG
>PVIW01003882.1:25000-103144 GCA_004026585.1 Noctilio leporinus | reverse complement strand
AGAAAGAAAAAGAAAGAAAGAAGAAAGAAATTCTGTGCCCTGGAAATATATCCATCTCAAATCAGGTCCAAAAAGGAAAAAACAATCCAGGAACTGATCCTCTTCAGTGCTGGCTATCAGATCTGCCTGTGGCCACAGGAAGCATGAGTGTGTGTGTGTGTGTGTGTGTGTGTGTTCATGCGTGTGTGTGCACAGCCTAGTAGTGATAGCATTTGCTATTATAACCACAACACTTTCCAGAGGGAGAACTAAACTCCCCTTTAAATGGTTAAATTGATTAACCATTCACCCTGATTGGTATTCAACCAATCTTATTTCTAAAACATCAGTTTTTATTATATTTACTAATGAATAAATCATGTGATATTCTTCACTGTACAATATGCCCCTATCTATACCTGCAGAAAACCTATTTGCTTGTTGACTCATGTGAATTAAAAATGGCACCAATAAAAGGAACAAGAGCTATTACCAATGTATTTCCTTGATTCTCAAATCAGCAGTGTCTAGTATAGAACCTCGTTTCTTGTCACTTTGCCATGTTAAGAACAGCAGGCCACAGCCATTTAGGCTGCCTCATCAACTATGAGTTTTAATTTGAGCCACTTTTACATTTAAAAAAGAACAACCTTACTGTTTTGGCTAACCCATCCTCATTCTGTGTTGCACCATCTAAAGCTTGTAGGCAATGCTGTACCCCAAGCAAGCCAAGCATATCAAGTGTGCCTGCAACACTCACAGGCTAGTGAACAATGCACAAAAACAAAAGCAATGGCAAGGCTCCTATTATCTGATATTCCAAAAACACAAAAACTGCCTTCCCTGTTGCAGAGGAAGTGCCAGGAAGCCTGCAGGTGTGAGCCTTTCAAAAGAAAAAGCTCAGGCTAAATAGATTCTTTGACTGTCAGGGATTAGAGTCATGGCACTAGTGGTAACACACATCTTTTCCTTTAATTTACAAAATTTTCTCACGAGTCTGCAAGGGTTCACCCCATCAGGAGCTTTTGGAGGCCATTGAAATGTCTTAAGTTTTAATTAAGTTGGAGTTGTCAGAAGAAAGCTTTCTGGCACAGAGTCAGGGTCATTAATTACTGCTATCTTTGTTTCTCTCTGTAAAGGGAACTCTGCTGACTTGTAGGATTACTTACCCAGCCTACATTTTCTAGCCTGCAGTTCCCATTCACTTCCAAAGTGGGCCTTATTACCAGTTTACCGATTACTTCCATCAGTTTTAGGTTCAAAGCATTTACACAATCTTTAATCTTTAAAAGTATATAAAATAAAATTTCTCATTAGTGGCTTAGGAAACAGTTTTATACCAAAATCACCTAGAGAGTTATCAAGTGGCTGGATTCTTGCATACCTTTAGAATTTAAATATAAATATCCTCACATTTTTCACATCTATCTATTCAGCACACCTATTCAAATTCTCAAGGCCTGTGACTTTGCTTTTTCCACAGGGCTAATTGATTTTAAAATCATTTACTTTACCCAGTAATACATAATTCTAGCTGGAGATATTCAGTTTTATGTGATATATTTTCAATCAGGCAAATATTTTTGCTCTTTCTAGGTAAAATTGGCTGTCACTATTACTTTGTAAATGTAAAGAAGCAAAAGTTTTAGTTAATTCTTAGTATACTTCATATGCCTCTGAAATAAACACATGGATATTTGGACCAAGTATGTAGACCACCACAAATCTTTTAGAATTGACTGTCTCATCAAAAAAAAAAAAAAAAAAAAAAAAAAAAAAAAAATTGTAAAATTTCTACAATACTAGAGAGACCTGACTAGGTGTTTTTAGGTGTTTGTGTGTGTGTGTGTGTGTGTGTATCAGGAATATCATATTTTTTTTAATCAGGAATTTAAATGTTGAGTTTTATGAGAGAGTATACTATTTTAAGATAATTTTTTTGGAGGATCTCCTTCGTGGTTTATATTTTGTCCATGTCCCTTAGGTTAGACAGAATTTCTCATTCTCACATCTTACAGAAAACAGCTAAAGTGAAATAGTGAATTTAAGAATGAGAAGCAAAAATAAAATGGAATAATTTCTCAAAAGCCAGGAAACATATGAAATAGAGTAAACCTGAACCAAAATAGATGTAGTTCTGTCTACCAGTGTAGCAAGAATTAGTCTTTGAACTAAATAGCACCTACTTTTTTTTAATGGATGAATGAAATGGACAAACCTGGACAAATCCAATTACTAGAATCACCCAATTCTTTCTAATGAACACATGAAACCACTTCAAAATATTTCTTCTATCACTGTCATCTGGCATGATTTACCACCAAATATGCACTATTTCAGACATAGGGCCCTAGATGCCATCCTTGGAACTCATCATTATAATGCTAATAACCTATCATTAGCTGATGATTCTCAGGTGAGAAATGTCTGAGCCCAGAATTAATTTCATTCATTCTGGTCCCAAAATGGGTCACTTTGGATGGGATAGGAAAATTCCTGGTTTGATGGATAGCTGATGCTGTCATGTCACTCAGATGCAACCATCATGTTTTGCCATTATACCCTTCTATTTATTAAACCTGAAATGGTGAACCTGACAAAAAGGGGTATAATTTTCCTCTGATTCTCAACAAAATTTCTAAACCCCATTTCTAATCCCCAGCAAGTATAAATAAAACAAATTATATAATCTAGGTAGATATTCAGTTCAATTAAGAAAAGTCAAGTTTCCTAAAAAGTAGTGAAGTAGTATCAGTACACAGACAGTTTCAAAGCCAAATGTTAAACTGAAACTCATTTTCTGGGATTAAACAATTACAAGATTTGAAGGCTTTATTCTCCATCCTTGGTTTATGTGAGAATAATAGGACTATGTTTTTCACCTCCAAACCACTTGTTAAAGGCAGTAGAATGAACACCTAGGAATTAAATCAGTATAAATAGATATGTACAAAACATGTCAATCTTAAACTCAAAGTGAACCAACTTGTTAATTATGATAATAAAAAGCTATGTTATGCATACTTCTATAATAATCTGTAACACTTTAACTCATCCAGTAACCCCATGAACTAATTCTGCTCATCCCTACTTTATCTGAACTTGTGACTATATCTGATTAGAGTATGAATATATTATAATATTTCTGCACCTATATCAAGCCTATATTAATTTTTTTTTCCAGATTATTCAAGTGAATGTGAAATGGTGATGTGGAGTTTGAGGAACTAGTAAGATCCACTTTTTAACCATTCTTTAATTCTGTAAACCTTTGGTGTGTACACTGACAAGCATTGGACATGGCACCCAAGATCCCACAAAACACATCATCCCCGCAAGGAACTTGTGGATAAGGCAGCAGGTCAGGAAACAAAACTAACAAATACAATCAGGCCTATAAGGTTTCCTCTGGAGAGCAAAGGAGATTCCACAGGGGTAGAGGAAAGGCTGCTAAGAGTTCATTCTGGCAAGTCTATCTACAGTGTGCCTTGTGGACAGCAGGAGAGATATCAAGGCAGATAGGATACCTACAGAAAGAGAAAGTGTGACATATTTGATGTACTATGGAGAAGATCAGAGAGGTCTATGTATTTGAAAATGAATGAGAAGTGCCTTGAATGACATGCTGTGAAGGCTCCACACAGAACTGAATAATTTGGGTAGTCACTAAAAGATGTGAAATGGAAGTGAGATGTGATTAGCCTTTAGCATTCCCAAAGGCCACTGTGGCTACATGCAATGACTGGACTGGAGGAGCAAGCTTATGGGATATCTCTCAGCTTCCCTGAGCTCAAAAGAGAAACAATAACACAACTTTCCATGGCTCCTCCTCTTGGCCCTCCTTCTCAGTCCCCCTTCCCCACCATTACATGCTTGTGTTCCCTGGAGTTTGGTGCCAAACACAATTAATCCCAAGACTCATTTTCAGGTGATTCCCAGGTTTCTATCTCTAACTCAAGCCTCTCCTAAGATCTAAATCCATTTAACACAAATGTTATCATGGCATATTCATTTGGACGTCTCCTAGCAACCAAAACTCAACAATCACAAGACTGAACTGAGCTCCTCCCTTTAAATGTATCCTCTACTGTTTCCTACAGTAACTAACTGCCCCAGTACTTTTTTAATGTAAGAGGCACTGTTCTATATGCCTTGTATACATTCTTTCATTAAACCCCTACAATATGGCCTACAGAGTAGGTACCACTCATATCCTCCACTTGACAGATGTTAACATTGATGCACATAGAAATTAAGCTATTAGCCCAAGGTCACAGTGTCAGTGAGAGAGGTGGTCAGGCTGAACTCTGCACTCTTCCACATTACATTGTATTCCTTCTCCAAGTGTTTCACCCAGTAGCTCGTTCAGAATTCTGGAAGTCATCTTTGAATCCTCTTTTTTGCCATACACATCTAAATTATAACTGTGCCATAAGTATAACTTCTAACTATTTCTCCACGTATAGACTTCTTTACATATAACCACCATCTCTTGTCATCAACTCTTATTCCTTCTAATTAGTTCAGACAATAATCACAGTATCTTGAGAAAACAATCTGATTCATTAATTTACCAATTTATAAAACATCTGCTATATGCCATGTACCATTCTAGGTGGTGGAATTGCAGCAGTGAATAAAAAGGCCCCTTCCCCCACAGAGCCCAAAGTCACGAAGCAAATAAATAAAACTCTCAAATAAATAAGTACATAAAATCATGTAATGATAAGGGCTATGAAATAACATGAAACCAGAAAAAAGAGGTAGAGAGGGCAGTGGTGGTGGAGGAAAACACTATGTGAGAATCTAATCTGATAAATTCACACTACTACTTAATACTCTTCAATGGTTTTCCTTTTCTCTTAGTATAAAACCTAAAATCATCAACATGGTTTGATACAGAGTCACCAGATGGCTAGGGTCTTCCATTACACACCCAGTTTAACACCCATTACCCCTTCACTTTAAAAAATATTTCAATTTTGAGAATCTTCTGGCTTTCTTGAGAAATCTGCCTTATTTCTTCCCCTGTTGTAGTCTGTATATTTTCTTTGGGACATTTATCCCACCAATAATTAAATATTAATATCATTGATTGGTTTCTTCGCCAGACTGCCAGTTTCATGAAGCCAGAGACAAATTCTTTCTTGTTCATTGTTTTATTTTCAGTATGAGAATAATAACCAACACATGGCAATATGCTCAATAAATATGTTTAGAAAGGATAACAGTGAGGTGAAATTAACAGTAGGCAAGAAAGTAGAAGCACCTGACAGATTGATTAATTAGGACAAAATACTTGGTAGAACTTGACTAGCTGATTGAATGTAGAGGATGCCAGTAGAAAGAGATTCAAAATAACTCCCTGGTTTCTAGCTTGGGCAAGTGAATGGAGCATGCTGTCACTGACAGATATGGAAAATGTAATATAAGAAAGGGTTTAAAGGAAAGGATGTGTTATATTTTAGACATACTAGATTTGAGATACTATGAGATTTCTAAATAGAAATTATTATTTACAGCAAAATATATTCTTATAACAATGATATTTTTAAATAAAACCTACATGTCAATTCATGTCCAAGAAAGCTTAAAAAAGAGTTGTGAAAAACTAGACATTTCCATTTGCTTGAGAGGATGATTATATATTTTTTAAGGTCATAGTATTTACTTTGCCTCTCCAGACTCAATTTGGGGGAACCAAGCATCAGCTCACAGAACTGTCAGTAGCAGGAGACCCCAGTTTTGATACCATAAATGGCTATGCTGTTAAAAAGTACTTAAGAAATGGTCAGAGGATATACAATAAGATGGTAGGAAAAATGTAATTTATGTAAAATATTAAACTTTTTGGAGTTATTTAAATATTAATTGTAAGGTATTTGTACTATGCACTTAGAGACAATAGATACTGATATGCACAATATTTTTAAAATAAAGGCATTTTATTGTATATTTTCCATTATTATTTCTCCTATAACCTCTTCCACCTCAACCTACCCCCTTCACAAACCCCCCAGCAATCACCCCATTGTTGTCCATGTCCATGAGTTTTTCCTTTTTTGTTCAATCCTTACATCTCCCAACCTCTCCCTCACAGACCTGTCAGCCTGCTCTCTATCTATGAGTCTATCTCTATTTTGCTTGTTAGTTCAGTTTGTTCATTAGATTTCATATATGAGTGAAATCATACAGTATTTGTGTTTCTCTGACTGGCTTACTTCACTTAAATCATGTGTGAAAGAAAATGAAATGATCTAGGGCAGATTTGATATTGAAACACATAACACAAGTGAAATATCTATGTTTATGTATTAAGGTAAAGAAAAAGAGATGGCATAAAAAATAACAAGCCCTGGCTGGTGGCTCAGTGGATAGGCGCTGGCCTGCTAATCTAAGGGATGCTGGTTCGATTCTCAGCCAGGGCACATAATCAGGTTGCAAGCCAGGTCTCCAGCCAGGTCTGTAGCTGGAGGCAGGTGAATGGCAACCATTCATTGATGCTTTGCTCCCTCTCTGCCTCTCTCTCTAATATAATAAATAAAATCTTAAAAACAAAACAAAACAAACAAACAAACAGAAGCAACTAGCAAGAGCCTGGAAAACTTTTCACTGAAGTCAAAAAAAGATATTTCAGGAAGGAAGAGGTGGTCAACCATATCAAATGCTGCTGGAAAACCCAGGAAGGTGGATAATATACTCTCTCCAAAAATCCATATCTTTGCACATGAAGAATGAATCTATTTTCACTAAAGTGAAAGATATCAAGAGACTGTTGACTCCAAAAGAAGAGTCAAGAAAAATCAATTCAATGAGAAAGTTCTCAAACTCTAAAGTGTCAGAGAAAATTATGTAAAGTACATGAGATGATGCCACAAACATAGACACTTCACTGTGTTCTGTGTTTCGATATCAAATCTCCCTTAGATCATTTCATTTTCTCTTACACATGCATTTACCTCCTTGATTCATATCACTCACAAATCAAGATTCCTAACAATGGCCTTTCTCCCTAAACCCATACCACATGTCTTTAACCCCAAACTTTTCTCTACCTTTTCTTCAAACTCTATAGTCTATTCACAAGGTCTTCATTCTTCCTTTGAAACTGTCTCTGTATCCCCTCTGTTAGTGTCACCTCAGATGTGTTCCTCTTCCCTACCTCAGGCATCCAATATGTTATTTTTCTCTATATTGTCCCCATCTTTCCCTTTCTCTCTACTCCTAGTGTTCCTACCAAAGATATTTACCTCTCCCTGGAACTACTGTCTGATCCCCTAAATAGCTTGCTTGACTGCAATCACAAAATGAGCACTTAGCATTATGGCTTTCATTATTGGTATTTATTACCATTAATATTATCCCTTAATCATATGGTGCCAATACTGTGATCAAAATCCATCAATGGCACCCTCATGTTTATCAAATTCACAAAAGCTTAACATATAAATTCAAGATTTTACATTTCTTTCTTAAATGGTCCTTGCCCTCGTGCCAGAAAAACCCAAATGCGTATCGTTTTTCCTAAATACATCCAAGTTACTCCCTTATCCATGTGCCCTTGTTCATACTCTTCTTCCTTTCTGTGCTTTCCAATGTTTATGTCTCCAAATTCTACTCATTATTTCAAGACTGATCCAATTGTCACCTCAAAAAAAAACCTCGATCACTACAACCAGAAATATCTTTGTCCTCCTTTGAACCTAAAATAATTTTATCTGAATTCCTCTTATATTGCTTAATATAGTCTCTCTTTTGTTATTTATTTACACATGTGCCTTATTTACTCCAAATATGTGCCTAGTACAGGACTAATGTCTAATCCATCTTTAGGAAATGCCACATCCAGAAACCATGCTCATTAACTAACCAGGTGCTTGCATTTGGGAAAGTAGTGTCCCTTTAATAATAAACAATTTAGTGTGCTTTGTAAGAACAGTATGTAATAGAGAGCTCAGATTTTAATTTTTGTTCTACCTCTCACCAGTTATCTGTCTTTTAGAAGTTAATTCCTTGAGAGCTAAATGTCTTTTTTAAAACATGGCTAAGACTACGAGGCTTTATAAGAATAAGTCAGGTAATAGCATATAAACTGCTATGCTCAGGTATGTAATAATTTTGGTTTCCTTCCTGCCCTCATTATACTGTGGTAGTTCTCTAAAAAGATGCTCATACCCAAATTCACCAGTGTTATGCAGCAATACCCAAACCTGCACTGGGCAAACAAGAACATAGGAAATTTGGGGATGAAACAGGCCAGCCTACCAGGAAGACCCAAGCTGTGTTTCTTATTCATTAATGCAAAATTATGGAAAACAAAATGATATGCACAGATAAGTGTCACAAGTCAAAAATGTTAACACTGTAGGCCAAAAAATGGAAGGGAAGGAACTAAATTTCACTAAAAAAATATAAGGGGATTCAAGGTGCTGTTACACCATCTCATTTAATCTTCAATCTACTGATGAGGGAACTGAGCTGCTATGAAATTAAGACACTTCTGTCACCTGTCTAGTAAACAAGCTGGGATGCAAGCTTAGGATCCTTTGAGTCCTTTGCTCATGTCCTATCATATCATGTTGTCTCCTATACACACATCTTTATGAAAAAGAGGCAAAGAAAGAAATGATGAAACTCTGGTTCTCTGAAGACTCTGTCTTTCTACTAGGCTTTGATTGAGGATAATAAGTAGTAGCATGGGAAAGAAAGCTACATTAATAAAATAGCTAGCATTTATTGAAAACTATACTTGACCATAAAAATGCTGCAGGCTTGCTCTTAAGAAGGAAAAAGTTTCGTTTTCTTGAGATAATAAATTACTCCTTTCAACACTAATTGAAAAGGAGTAAAAACACCTTTTCATGCATTCTTTTAAAGAATTATAGCCCTGGCTGGTGACTCAGTGGAAAAGTGCCGACCTGCGAACCCGAAGGTCGCTGGTTTGATTCCCAGACAGGACACAGATTGCAAGCCAGCTCTCCAGCCAGATCCATAACTGGAGGGAGGTGAAAGGCAACCATACATTGATTTTTCTCTCCCTCTCTGTCTCCCTCCCTTCCCCTCTCTCTAAAAATAATAAATAAAATCATTTTAAAAATTAGTATAAAATTAATGCAATCAATCAATATTTAAATAAATTGCTCTCAAAATATTCTTCTGTGAGTTATTTTGCCTGCTTGTCTCCATTCTGCACAGAAAAAGAAAAAGGGAAAATACTTAGGAAATTTGCTATTATGGTTTTAAATCCATAGATCCTTATAAGGTCTACAAATCTCTTGAGCTATTTATTATTGATAATAATAATATAGGCATTCTATATTACCCACAGCCCATGATCATAAAAATAAATTTTTGTTTACTTTTTAAGAAGTAACTGAAATTAGATATTTCCTCAAAGAAAGGTTATTCATATATTTAAGTTACCTGTGAAGTAAAGATTAAAACTGTGCTTGGTTTAGATCATTGTATAGATTATTTTAAATATCCAAGTTGCAATAACTTTTGAATATTGTTAATTTATATGGTGTCCACACAATAGTACTGATCTGATTAGGCTCTCTCAGCAACCTCCCACCATCAAATCACATTAAAATTGGAGGGGAAAAAAACACTAAAATATTTGCTAGAACCAGGCATTAAGACATTAAACACTGCTTAAGAAAAATGCCAATTATTTGTGTAAAACTTTTGACATCAGCTGATCTAAATAATCAATTGTAAATCTCTCATTTTTAACACTTGATTCACAGTAATTTTAGAGAATGTGGCAATAGTGTTATTTTTCAAACTTTCATCCTTTTTGTGTATAATACTTTTTAAAAAAGATTTTATTCATTATTTTCAGAGAGAAGGGCAGAAAAGGAGGAAGAAAGGGAGAGAGGCATCAATGCATGGCTGCCCCTCACCTGCTTCGAACCAAGGACCCAGCTGGAGATCAGGCTTGCAACTCGGCCACGTGCTCTACCTGGGGAGTCAAACCAGTGACGTCTGGGTTTGCAGGCCAGTGCTTATTCACTGAGCCATACCAGCCAGGGCTACTTTTTACACTCTTTATTTTCTAGCCATTTCTTCTAACATGGAAGGATGTTAGGTATGTTAGAAAAGTTTCCTGATTTCTCCTCGCCCTTTCTCTATGGTCATGCCATGCATCTGTTATGATACAGATAAAAGTATGGATTTCTGAAATGGGATAGATTAAAACCAGGATGCTGCTTTAATGTTCCATGGTCTTGAGTAAATTATTTAACCACTAAGTCTCAGTTCCCTTCTTTTATTAAGAGCTATCATAACTTCCTCTTGGGGTAGTTTTAAAGATTAAATAAAATAACAGGTATGCAGTCCCTAATCATACAGTACCTGGCAATGCAATAGATAGAAAATGACTCTCTCCTATTTTCCTTTTTTGTGATAGTTTAATTTCTGGCATTCTAATTCCCCTTCACCCCATGGATATTCAACAATGCTATAGAAACACTGACATCATTTTACTTTTCAAACTGTTATCCAATTTTGGTCTAATGCCACTGAGAGGTAATTCCTGCTGGTATTACAATCTAAAATGGTTTATTAAAGGAGACACATTTATTTTATTCATAATATATTAATCTATACATATGCAATATTAATATTTCATTGAAAATACATTTAAATATTTACTACTCAAATTACAGAAAGAGGGGGAGAGAGAGAGAGAGTGAGAGAAAGAGAGACCCAACTAGCCTCTGCAAGAATTCATTTTAAGAATTCTGGTACATCAAAAATGTTATATAATCAAAAGATTCATAAAGAGCAATGTGTGGTTTAGTTAATATTTATAATGATTTTTTAAATTGTAGTTTCTGAAAGAACTTCGCACAAGGATTTATTATTGTATTTAAGTAGTGTCTTAAGGTATGATTTTTATGGTCTATTAAGCATAACTCTCAAGCACCTTAAACACAACTAAATGAGGTGGAATTACTATTAATCTGTATTGTAGGTTACCAAGTACCCAGGCAATTCTAACCAACTACATCCGGAATAGTATTTTATGACAGCTCATGACTTTCTATGTTGGGCTTCCTTGACTTAAAATTTTTACGAGATTGAAAACTGGCCTCTGAGATGGTGACTAAAAGTTGGGTCATTAGTCCTCACCTTTTAAGAAATAATGTCTCAGCAGGCTCTATTTGAACCACTTGAGCTCAAGGAGGTGTTAACAGAGTTGCTAATTAACCCAGGTCTGGAACCTATTGTGAAGAATCCAAGAAAGTTGGAACAATGGGGAAGGTGCTGCTTAACACACAGCAGGGAAAAATGACTTTTACTTTAATAATTTGACCCGAGAAGTTTCATAATGCCGATATTAGGTTTAAAAAATGGCAACCAGAAATGCAAGGTCAGAAATAGGGGCTAACTTAACATTGCCTTTAAGAAGACCAGCTGGAATGAAAATGGTCAGAACTGGACACTTAAAGAGTATTGGTCTCTGTGAAGCAACCCCTATCTCTACTAGTGAATCTGAATAGGCAAAAAGGAAACTTCAAAGTACCTTCTCTTATAGACTCAAGTTTCTGGTTATATCAAGGTTTTGCTTAACTTAACCAAGACCATTGTTTTAAAAAAAATCCACAGAAAGGTATGTAGCTTTCTTTGGTAAGCATGTTCTAATGCTTAATTATCCACTAAAGCAGAGATCTCAAGTTGAAAGTCTCTCTCCTTAATTTCTTTGCAAACCAACTTGGCCTGTGGAACTTGAGAACTGACGAGCGCAAACAAAAAAAGAATCTTTCAACTTCTTGGGAAAAATTTGTTAAATACTCCTTAGTTGTCTCTGCAGACAAATTCATCTCAATGGCAGTGATCCTTTGTGGAAGTGTTTAAAGTGTTTTCATGAATATTGTTTCTTTTATGTTTCTCTGTATAGCTTTTCAAAAATATGTCATCTTAAACTCTCTCTACAGCATCTTACCAATACTAAGAGACAACCCCTATTGCACTGCCCAGGCCCCAACATTCTCTTCCTTTTGTTGTGGATACTGAGATATAGCCACATAGTAACAGAAATAAATGAAAATTATGAACATATGAATATAAACTTTTGATGCTGTAATAAAAGCACATGAAAATCAATGTGATCCATATGCTATAATGTATCTTGCTATACATGCTATAATGTATTGTTTAATGGCTCATCCTTATTATTGTTTTAAACCAGAGAGTACACAACAGGCATCATTATTACTGGTATTAACTGTATTTGGACATACATTTTAAGTAGTTATTAATAGAAATGTGAATGGAATTTCTTAGAATCAAAGTAAATTTTAACTTTTTTTCTCTTTTTATTTTTTCCTCAATGAGATATATAATATGACATTTTCCTAGAAACATGCTTATTTACTATCATTGTATACATAAATAAACCACATTCTTGATATTATTCCTCAAATACTAATGGTATGCTCACTCACCTCTCCCACCTAATGTCTTTTGGCTGAAGAGTCTCAGGCACCAGAAACTATGAGCCATGGCTTGGAAATGGCCTCTGTGATGGCAGAGTGGGGACAGACAAATTATAGGGGCAGGGTAGAAAAGCAAGGTCCTGACAAGGGAGGGAGGCACAGAAGAAGTAGGAAATAATGAGAATGGCTTCTTACCCTCAATATCTGAAAGTCTGAAGGGGACAAAAATCCATGAGGAAAATGAGGTTTAAGAAAGAGGACACTGATTGCGGGAGCAGGGGGTGGAAGAGGGGCAAGGGAGAGCAATGGAGGAAAAGTTGGGGCAACTGTAATTGAACAATAATAATTTTTTAATTAAAGAAAGAAGATAATGAGCTAGAAAGAACCATGAAAAAACCTGTGATCCATCATCTCTTCAGCAGAAAAGTTTCAAGGACAGACCTTGTGTAATAGTATTTCCAAAGAAAAAATAATATCCCCTTGTCCTTCAAACATCTCTTTTCTCATGGTCGTTATTATGTAAATTCCAATTGGCAAGTGGCAACTGCTTTAATCCTATTTGGGAGTCAGTCCACTGGTTATGTTGTTTGACACAATAGACAAGATGTCTACAAATTGGTACTATCTTGGGGGAAGAATCCAGATAACTAAAAGATGAGACCAGAAGGGTAAATTTATATAGTCTCTGTTTATATTTACCTGAGCCTTCACAAATAAGTAGTGTAAAAACTGATAATTAAAATTGTGATTTTAGCATACCCAAAAAACATACACATCTGATTTTATTGTATATTTTATTTTATTTATTTTTTACAGATTTTATTTATTATTTCCAGAGGGGAAGGGAGAGAGGGAGAGAAACATCGATGTATGATTGCCTTTCACCTGCCTCCAGCTACTGACCTGGCTGGAGACCTGGCTTGCAACTTGGTTATGTGCCCTGACTGGGGAATTGATCCAGTGACCTTTGGGTTTGCAGACTGGCACCTATCCACTGAGCCACAAGCCAGGGCCTTGATTTTATTGTATACTTTAGACTTGCTGACTTCCATGTGATAAATTCCTGTTAACACATTCTAGTTTTAGTATGATATTTGAAAAATTATCAACAAAAACCACCTTGTATTTAGAAGTTATATCACTTACATATTATCTCATTTGGTTTTCACAAGAGTCAATATGAAAGTCAAGAAAAATATTAACTACTTTTTATAAATCTTACTCCCTGGACTTTTACTGTTACATACATTCCTAGTAATCTCAACAAATTCTTCAATATTTGCCGTGTCACCAGAAATTCCATTGTCTTATGCAGACATAATTACTGTCCTCTAGGTGAAGCAGCTTTTTAGCTCCTGACTTCATACTTTGCATAACCTCCCAGAATCTATATCTATACTGCTAAAAAGATAATTGGGGACTCTGGACTAGAAACAAGAAATATTTTCTTTGTAGTGCTAGTAAGATTCTGTCTTACTCATTCATGATGGCATCTATTAAAACAAAATTCTCCTGTGAAGCATCTCAAGATGTTTTCATTGGACTACTGGCTGTTCTCCAGAGGTAGAGACCCACTTGAAAGCATTCTAAAAACCTGATTTTATTTTTAAGCATTTTTCTCCAAATGACCTTTCAGTTTTATAGTCAACCCAGTGACATTAGTATAAACTAGCTCAAACAAATATTCCCAAAGGATCTATTGTAACACAGTTGTCTCTGCATTTTTCCATATACGAAGTCAGAGAGATTGCTTTAAAAATTAGTCCAACCTGTGAACCCAAGTGTTGCTTGTTAGATTCCCAGTCAGGACACATATCCAGGTTGCAAGCCAGGTCTCCAGCTAGGTCCCCAGTTGGAGGCAGGTGGAAGATAACCATACATTGATATTTTGCTCACTTTCTTACTCCTTCCCTTTCCCTCTCTCTAAGAATAATTAATAATATTTTTTAAAAAAATCAGTCCAGAAAGCAATCAAAAAGGATATGTTTGCTTCTGAATCTCATTTGAAAAATCAATAGGATTTATTTGTGAAACAGCCCAAAAATTAAGAAAATTGAATGATTTGTCAGCTTGAATATTAAACATTTTGTTTATACTTAAAAACACAGATTGTCTAAAATAGTAATTTTCACCTGGGATCCAAGGCTTCCTTTTTATAATATCCTCTTTGACATACTGAAATAAAATCGTGTACATTATTACCTATCTACATACAGAATTTAAACAAATTGATATAATGACCTATCAGTAACATAAAGAAGAACTAAAACAGAAGAAATGTAAAATAGTATGTATATCCCTCTGGGGAGGCTGAGGCATGGCATGTGTAACACAGGAGCCATACATGTGTACCCATATATAGCATCACTGAATTCACAAGCATAAATACTGCACAAGCAACTTGTATTTCATAAGGAGGCTTCTTATTAGTGAAATCATCCTTCAAAATGGTAATGAGCTCTTAGTATATATAGTACAGATAAAAAATTCTTACATTTTCCCCTGATGTACCTGATCGTTGTATTCCTAGAAAATTTGGCATATATTAAAAAGATGCTTTATTTGTAATACAGGGTTAAGATGTAGGCCTAATAAGTATAAACAGACTTAATCACTTAATACGAACACTGCATGGGTTAATTGAAATTGGCATGCAGGAAACCCTGACTTCTGCTGCTGTTTCTCACACTGTATGTAGTTGTCTAGTGGACTTGACCCCTACCTATCAAACTCCCTTAGTAATCTAGCACTGTGATGACACTACTTCATAACTATCATCTGTGATTACTAATGTGATCTTCAACATTTGCACAAGTTTGCAAAACACCCTTGGGACAGGACCACCCCTGCTAACACCAAGTAAGTCAATCAGGGCTTTCTACTGACAGCCAGATGGCCTTCAACATCCTTTGCTCCTTTCTGAATTGAAAAGCCTTCTCCAGTTCCCACACAAGGAGATCATGTTCTTTGTTTACACATCTCTTTCACAGCACAGATCTTCATTTATCAGATATGCCATTTTAAGTGCTTATCTCCTCTCTCAAACTATAAGCTCTGTGAAGGCAAATAAATAGCTGTTTGCTTGGCCCTGTGTCCTGGGCACACGGTAGATGTTCCATAATAAAGAAATGTTAATAAAGGAACTGAACGAATTTGTATTTATTCAAAAGTAGGAATGAATCCCTGTCATACTGTTTCACATGGTGGGGTGCTAAGATACTAGTCTCTGAGTATATCTCTCTATTGTGCTGAGAGCTAAGTACATCTTCAGATAGAGGGGGAGGGGTAACTTAAGAGAAACAATAAAAATCAGTTAAAATTAGAAAGTAGTTCTTCTTAGGTTATAAACTCAAAATGTAGAACATAGCCTCAAAATATGATATGATTTTTAGATGTTTATTAGTTGACTAGGTGATTACTTAAATTTCCAAAAGACTGAAGAAACTGATTAAATAATCATGGTCTCTGTAACTAAAAATTTCTTAAAAACAGTACATTGTAGCAACATATCTTAAAAAATAAAGAGCCTGCGAACCTAAGGGTCGCAGGTTCGATTCCCCAGCCAGGGCACATAACAAGGTTGCAAATCGGGTCTCCAGTCAGGTCTGTGGCTGGAGGCGGGTGAGAAGCAACCATACATTGGTGTCTCTCTCCCTCTCTGTCTCTCTCCCTTCCCCTCTTTCTAAAAATAATGAAATAAAATCTTTAAAAAAAATAAAAAATAAAAAAATAAAGAATCATGTGCCCTGGCTGGCAGTTCAGTGGAAAAGTGCTGGCTTGCGAACCCAAAGGTTGCTGGTTCGATTCCCCAGCCAGGCACATAACCAGGCTGCAAGCCAGGTCTCCAGCCAGGTTTGTAGCTGGAGGCAGGTGGAAGGCAACCATACGTTGATGTTTCTCTCTCTCTTTGCCTCTCTTCCTTCCCCTCTCTCTGGAAATAATAAATAAAATCTTTTTTAAAAAATCAAAAAAAGTTAAAAAGTTAAAAAATCAGAAAACAAAAAAATAAACAATCAATCACTTACATCATCTTGTACCTTAATATGACATTGTCAAACTGCCATAGAGTATTTAGTTTGATATATTTACACCTCACTTTCTTCCACAAGGAGTTTGAGGTATATAACATAAATTAAGCATTTCTATCATTAGTAAAAACTAAATTCTTTTCATTTTTTTCATCATGGAATCGAATAAAATTAACAAAACGTGGAACTCAAGATGACTAAAGGTTGAAATATTTAAATGTTATCATGATAAATATAACTATTCAAATATATATCCAAACAAAAACTTAGCCAAATGATCAATCACTATTTTGCTTTCCAGAGGGCTGAAGTCTCATCTCTTAGAACAATGGAGTGCTCAAACCTTTGATAGTTAATTGTACTTGATTACTGCTTGGCAATCAACCAACTCCCTGGCCTGGGGACAGATTGCTTTATTTAATGGTTCATCACCAAGACCTCCCTAACTTGACAACATAGATCATTACACTTATCACGCTATCATACCAAGAAAGTGAGAGTCAGCCCATGCCACCGGGGAGGAATTTGACTTGATTACCTACCTAGGTAAATGGTAACCAAAATGAGTAGCTATTAAGACCATGAGCAGATTAAGTAAAATAGCAAATGGGGAAATAGATTTTTTTCATCTTTACTTTATAAAGTCATATATTGCCCTAGTTCAATCTTTCCCTCAAACACAGTAATTTGGCTTACAAATATAGAAATAACATCTGCAGTAAGGTGAAACATCAAATCAGATAAAAAATGATAATGATTTTTAACATTTAAGTCCTGAGTAGAGAGTTTCAAATTTTTCACCAAAATGGGTCTTTTTAATTTTTTAAATGTAAATACTTAAGTAAAAATAAACTTAATTAAAGTTGTTTTAAAAATAATTTTCTTCTGTGGAAATTTTTAAATTCACAAATCAGTACTATATTCTTTAAAATTGTTTTTTAAAGATTTATCTTAAAAATACATGCCCACATGTATTTCATATTAAAGCCTGGATGGCTCCATTTTAGGAAAAGCAGTCATTTCAAAGACAAAACCAATAAAGGTGGCACAGACCTCAGACCCGACTGTGTGTTAAGTTCTTATGTCGTCAAAATGATAAAACTCTTTACCATGACATTTACCTACAAACCCAACTATGGATGAAAGGAACATACCTGTCTTTATGCTTGAAATTGAGACCCAGTAAAAATCTCATTTGTCTTCAAATATTTTTATTTTTAATTTTTATTTATTATTGATTTTAGAGAGACAAAGAAGCGGGAGAGGAAGGTAAGGAGGGAGAAAGAGAGAGAGAGCATGCATCAATCTGCCACTTACTGGTTGAGTCTTGTATGTGCCCTGACCAGAGATCAAACCCACAACCCTGGCTGTTTGGGATGATGCTCCAACCAACTGAGCTACCTGACTAGGGCTAATTTGGTTTTCCTCTTTTAAAGGTATAAATCCTTTTTGCATTTTACACCATGTTTCCCAGTTTGGGAATACCTTCCCCATTCTACATTGTAACTTCTCATACAGCTTTTAAGACTAAGACAGAATATGGCCTCAGCCAAATCCTGGAAAGGCTCAGTGACCATCTTTGTCCTCTGTGCTCCTGGAAAGCATTACTCACACCTGCTTCTCCACTCCCCATGTGCTGCTGTGATTTATTTGTTTGCATGCCTGCTTCTTCTACCAGAACTCCATGAGGAGACTACACTCCTTTGTATTCTCAGCACTCAAGATAGTTTCTGATACATAATAAGAGTTTAATATATGTGTTTCAAAGGAAGGAATAATGTTTCACATGCAAACCATGCCCCTTGACTATGATCAGGCACCTGATGAATGAAAATATCTGAAATCAAATCTAAAATGAACTGACCTCTCTGATGACCAGTTGGGAAGTCATTAGTCCACTGTCACCTGCTGGCCTCTGCCTGCACTAAGTAAGACCCCTGTCACTGTGCACTTCAGTGCTCTGTCCCTGGTGCCTGGTCTTTAATGTCCTTTCTTTCCTGAACTCCTCATACCCTGTCTGTTCTCATTAGGAGACAGAAGCAGTGTACCTTTCGCATGAATCAGAAAGCTGTTCTACTCTACACTCTGCTTGGTTATCTGCATCAATTTTACCAAAACACGTCTCTCTCTGCTCCACCCTCCTCATGGGCAAACCAGAAAGAGAGGTTGAGTTGAGGGAGCCAGGGGCACAGGGCAGGACAGACCTGGTGCAAACCTTTTATGCTTCTTAACAAATCAAAGGGTTCCAAAGCCCTCAATTCATGTCCAATTTGTAAAATGAGCCCACACTGTCATAATTCACCTGCTAATTTCATGAGGTGGTCATAACAAATAAACAAAAGCATCACAGATTTAGAAACTGGGAAGTGCTTAATGATATCTGATATTTTTTGGTGGAGGCAATATATCAATGTAGTGACCTTGAATTTCACTGTTCTGCAGTGAAATTCTTCTATATCTGCCCTTAATGCAAATCTGAATGCATCACTTACCAATGATGCTCATGGCATTCAGAGCAAAATCCCTCACTGAGAATGTGAACTCTTCCCCAGTGAATCTATCTCTAGAGATCTGCCCTTTTACCAGCCTCACTTACTAACTCTATTCCTTGGCCCTACCTTCTTAACTGCCCAGCATTTTTGTGTACCTCTTTCATAGAACACTTCCCACACTGCATTGCATTTTTTTTTGGTGGTGGGAGGTCAAGCTTCCACTTTTAGACTGTGAGCCCAGTGAGAATGGAGGTGGGTATGTATATAGGTTGTGTGGCATGTGTCCATCCTGGAGCCCCTTGTGTGCAGCGTCATGTAATAAGGTTCCAGGTGGGTGAATTACTGCCGGGGGACCCCTGCTTGACAGCATTTCATTTTCCTGAGTTAAGGGTTGGTCATAATGTGTATTGATTAAACATGGATATCTTATGGTAAATTCCTTCATCATTATTAGAAAAATAAGACAAGCTGCAGTCAATTAAGTAAATACAGGGGAAAATGTGATATTAATTTGGGAGTACATAATAGGCATAATAACCATTTTTTAAAATTTGGCAATTAATATCCTGTTTCTTTTCATAAAGAGCATAAAAGCACATTTGCGAAGTGAAAAAGAGAAAAGGAGATCAGAAATATGAATGCAATAAGGACCTATACAGGTGCTATAGTTACACAGAAAATTTGGCTCCGAATTTCCTGGAAATTAAAAAAAATCACAGTGAATTAAATATGATATGGAAGGCTAGTAGGTGGTAGAGAGAGTATTCCATATTGGCCATTGGTGAGTATGGAGAGAGCTGCACTTTAATGAATCTGCACCACAGAAGTAAAATTCTTCTTTGAAAGAATTTGACTTTGATACCTCTTCTGGTACATTATCTGAATAATGACCTGAAACTCATAGGATATATGTTGATGAAAAGAATATTAGGGTAGGGGGTGTGGCCATATCTTACAGGCCCTGATGGTATCATGAGATCATAATAGCAAAAAAAAAGAGAATGACATTTCTTACAAAACTGAGTTTATTAACAATGTTGAGCTTACCCTATGAACTACCTGTAAAGCAAAAATGATACTTGCTCAAAGACATACTACAGCTGCAAAAATCTCTGTACTGATGCAAAAATGCAAACCCAAAAAATGACAAAAAATAACCCAGACTATTTCAACATAATCTCTGACTACTTTTCATCATGCAATTTCTGTAATGTTTTGCATTAATAAAATGTTCAGACTTTCAGACAGCATCCATAAACTGCTATATAAATTCAAAAATCCACGTTTAACCTTTAATAAACAAGTTTGCATATAGTCCAATTTATAATGTGTACTGAGTATAATGTTTAATTAAGATTTTATATTATATGGCATCCCACCTTCTATATAATCCTGGTTAATACAAATCTGAGTGAAGAGTCAACAAGGGGGAAGCAATACAAATTTAACAAGAAAATTTTAAAAATTTCCTAACACTTAGATCTTAAAAAGTAGGAATGATAAAAATCTGATGATTTGTATATATAACAATTAAAATACCTCTGCATAAAAACACTCCTCAAATGAAATTACAAACAGCCCTGGCTGGTGGCACAGTGGATAAGGCGCCGTTCTGCGTACCCAAAGGTTGCTGGTTCGATTCCCAGCCAGGGCACATAACCAGGTTGCAAGCCAGGTCTCCAGCCAGGTCCTTAGCTGGAGGCAGGTGAAACGCAACCATACATTGATGTTTCTCCCCCTCTCTGCCTCTCTCCCTTCCCTTCAGCTCTCTCTGGAAATAATAAATAAAATAAAATGAAAAATATTAAAAAAAATAAAAATAAAAATAAATTACAAACAAAAACTACGGATGTACATAAGGACTTCCAGCCAAGATGGAGGCATAGGTATACACACTTTGCCTCCCTTCACAATCATAAGAAGGATTACATCGACCTCAAAATAAAAAATAACCAGAACTACCAGAAAAACAAGCTACATGTAAGTCCAACAAAGATATAAAAATGTAATATTCATCCAGACAAGTTGGAGGGGTGGAGATGAGGAGCTGAAGAAGAGAGGATGTGGTGTGGCAATGGCAATGACAATGGCAACGGGTGGCAGTGGTAAGGCAGGGGCTGCAGCCAGCAGAAAGAGCAGTCACACACTATAAAAGCTGGGAGGGAGACTTGGGGAGTGATCCCAACCTCAGGCCTCAGACCAGACAAGTGCAGTTCACAGTTCCAATGCCAAGAAAATAAAGTCTCATTGCTTCTGCTTGTGAAAATCAGAGAGGGTTGGGATGATGGAAGAATCTGTGGGTTTCTCAGTAGAGTTTGTTTAGAGGGCTCTACACTTCTGGAATGTATGAAGACCCACCCACTCTGGAAACCATCACCAAGACAACAGGTAGAGGAGCAGCAGCCGCTTACAAGAAGTGGGTGAAGTGACTGGAAAAGGGGAAAGTGCTGAGCAAGTGGTGTGGTTCCCCCTCTGACTTCTCTCCCACATACAGCACTGCAGTGGAGAAATGGGTCAACCAGCACTGACGAATACCTAAGGCCCTGCCCCTTACAATGTAACAGGTGCAACAGCTCTACCTAAGACATGGAGGCAAATGCAGGAGGCTGTCAAGTTGAGAAGACAGAGATGTATGGCCCAAAAGAGGAAACAGATCAAGGTTCCAGAAGAAGAATTAAGCGAGGAGGAGATAGCCAACCTAACAGACACTGTTCAAAATGTTGGTGACAATAATATTCATAGCAATAATGAGTATGGCAAACACATAAGGGAAAAAGTGAAGGCTATACTAAGTGAAATAAAGAAAAATCCACACAAAACCAATGGTGAAGAAAAGGGAGTCTGGGCTCAAATCAATGATTTGGAACATAAGGAAGAAATAAACAGTCACCCAATATATAATAAAGAAACAAAAATTGAAAAAATAAATGAAGAGTCTTAAGAATCTCTAAGACAACTTTAAACATGCCAACATCTAAATCATAGGGGTACCAGAAGGAGATGAGAAGAACAAGAAATTGTAGCTTATTTGAAAAAATAATGAAGGAAAATTTCCCTAATTTGGTAAAGAAAATAGGCATACAAGTCCAGGAAGTACAGAGAGTCTCAAAACAAGCTAGACCCAAAAAGGACCACACCATAACACATCACAATTAAAATGCCAAAGGTTAAAGATAGACTCTTAAAAGTAGAAAGAGAAGAGAGTTACCTACAAAGGAGTTCCCCTAAGACTGTCAGTTGATTTCTCAAAAGAAACTTTGCAGGAAAAAAGTATTCAAAGTGATGAAAAGCAAGGACTTACAATCTAGATTACTCTAACCAGCAAAGCTATCATTTAGAATGGAAGGATGAATAAAATGCTTCCTAGACAAGGTAAACTAAGGAGTTCATCATTACCAAGCCCTTATTATATGTAATTTAAGGGGACACATTTAAGAAAAAGAAAAGATAAAAAATATGAATAATATATTGACAACAAACACAACTACAAACAAATGAATCTAAGAAACAAAAACAAACTAAGCAAACAACTAAAACAAGAACAGAACCATAGATATGGAGATCAAATGGAGAGCTATCAACAGGGGAGGGGAGGGAGAATGGGGGAAATGGTGCAGGGATCAACAAGCGTAACTAGTAGATACAAAATAGACAGAGGATGTTAAGGATAGTAAAGTAAATGGAGAAGCCAAAGAACTTACATACATGACCCATGGACATGAGATAAGGTAAGGGGGATTGCTGGAGGGAAAAGAGGTACTGGGCAGAGTGGTGCAAAGGAGAAAAAATTGGGACAACTATAATAGCATAACCAATAAAATTATACTTAAAAAATTGGGTAGGCCCTGGCAGGTAGCACAGTGCATAAAGCACCAGCCTGTGAACCCAAAGGTCGCTGGTTCAATTTCCCAGCCAGGACACACATTATCAGGTTGCCAGCCAGGTCTGTGGCTGGAGGCAGGTGAAAGACAACCATACATTGATGTTTCTCTCCCCTTCTCTGCCTCCTCCCTTCCTTTCTCTCTGGAAATGATGAGTAAAATCTTAAAAAAAAAAAAAAAAAACTGGGTAAAATATTTATACCATATATAGCAACGGGCAATATCATTTATATATAAAGAATTCTAATAAACCAATGAGAAAAAGATAAGCATCTCAAAAGTGTGCAAAGTATTCAATATATGAACATACAATTCTAAGGATTATAAAGAAAGTTGGACCTCAATATTAATAAAAGCAAAATAAAAATACCCTAATTTATTATTTGGAAAATTGTAAAAGAATAATAACCTATAGTTTTGGCCAGGGTATAGGCTTTCTCTAATATTGATGGTGAGCTATTAATAAACCCAACCTATCTGGAGGGCAATTCAGCAATATATTTTTTTAAATACATGCCACGTAACCAAGCAATTCTCTTCCTTGAAATTTACCAGCAAATAATCAGGAAAGTAAGGAAAAAATACAAACAAGTTCCTAAGAATAACTTCTCATTTCCTAAATGCCAAGTACTCACTATAGCAACTTACCCGTTTTTATCTTTATAACAATCACATTCTACAAATACAAAAATAAGAGAGCTGGGTAGGTGAGGTAATTTTCGAAAATATGGGGAATAGAGCCAAGAATCAATACCATGTCAGCATGATCCCAAAACTTTAACTTCCAACTTATAGAAAAGTATCTTTATATTTTTTAAATAAAAATTTCCTAGGACAGAAACAAAGTGACTATGACAAATAATTGGAAAGATCATGAGCTACAAAGAGACAGAAAACAGAATCAGACAGACAAAAATAAAGAAAAAGAGACATTAAAAGAAATGGAGAGGCAAAAGACATATTTGGAGAGATACAGAATGACAGAGAAAGAGACAAAGAAGCACATTTTGAAATTATTAATGCTGTTTATCTTATATTTTCTTTTGGTTCTCTGTTTCCTATTAGTTTTTGAAGCAAACATTACTTATGTAATATAAATATTTTTAAAAACAAGTGAATGGCTAATGGAAGCAGAGGCAGAGAACTATCTAATTGTATATATGCCTGGTAGCTATGAAAGCAAATGGGCCAGGAGATGTCATAAGGTTGTCTCATGCCATTCTTCCATAAAGGCGAAGGATATAATTCTAAAATGTCAACCAGTAAAGTCAGATTTCTAGAAGCATGAGATAAAAGATAAAGTAAGCTGCTGGTCCAACAATTCCAAAAAAGGATCGGAGTACAGTAGGTTATTCTATGTTGTTGACTTGGGGTTCCACATGTACTTTATAACTCAATACAGAAGGAAATATCAATGTCTTTTTTGATGAAAATCATGAACCCTATTTGCAATCCTATTGCA
Source organism: Noctilio leporinus (assembly GCA_004026585.1). Lineage (NCBI taxonomy): Eukaryota > Metazoa > Chordata > Mammalia > Chiroptera > Noctilionidae > Noctilio > Noctilio leporinus. The sequence goes on along the minus strand of PVIW01003882.1, from coordinate 78,859 downwards.
CTCAAATGTGCATTTGTGCATGCACACACCCCTCATAAAACAATAGAAATAAACCCCGAGACCTTTCAAGTGGCTATGACAATGCTAAGCAGAGAAGCTAATGGTGATAGATCAGCCACATCAATCTTGGACATGAAGAACTAATTATGTATGTCCTGGTCGGTCTTCACATATGAATGTGAAACTTGCTTAGGTTTGCAACTAAATTAGGCAAAATAATGTCACTGCCAAAATTATCAGAAGCACAGATTTTCAAACAGCATAAGATAATATATATGAGTATATACTTCTATATGCAGTGTTTTATACTCTTTTAAGTCATCACCAATTAAAAAAATAATTTACAGCTATAATAAATATGAGAAATATTTATTAGTAAGTCAACATTTTTCTTTCCCTTATCTTGATAAAGACAATTGAAAATCAGGAATAACACTGGTGAAAACTCAATACTTCATAGAACTTTGCCCAAATTGACTTTAAATGTCCAGAAAGAATTGCTATCATTTTCAGCAATGTTTCCTTAAATGCTAGTTTCTCTAGCAGTAATAATTTCATTGCAGCATAAGGGTGATCCATAAATGCTGTTCACAACCACCTTTGCTACCTACTGCTTGTAAAATGACTTGGTGAATTCAGTTCTCACAGTGCACATCATTGCAGCTAGGCACATGTGTTAGAAATGCAAAGCAAATTGAGACTCTTTTCTAAATTAATATTCTAACTAGAATGAAGCATGCAGAGGCTAATGTCATATTAAAATAACAATGAAGACAGGAACTTATGGCCAACATGTTTATCTAACAGGGGGAGGCAAACTACTCTTTGCTCTTACTTTCTTTTTCACATATCTCCTTCCCTATTTTCTCTAAAAATTATGTTCAAAATGAGGTAACAAAGAAAATAGCATTGCTGTGGTTTAAGAACACTTACACCAGAGACTGAAACCAGAATAGCAAATCAGTTTCAATTTGCCTGCCTCTTCTAATCAGCTGGTAATTATTGCCAACAAAACCGTATCGAAAAAATCGGAATGGCTTTATTAATTCCTGATGTAATCCAAGGGAGACAGCGGAGAGAACCATTTGATTCTTTTTTTTCCTGATTTTATTTCTAATATACAGGGTTGGGCAAAGTAGGGTTATAGTTTGTCACATGGAAAATAAGACAATAATTAATAAATAAAAATACAAGAATAAACTCTGTGTTTCATGTATCCACAACTGTAAACCTACTGTTGCCCACCCTTGTATTTCCATTGACAACTAGGCTCATCCCAAACCTCATCTTATTTCAGAGGAATACAAACAACTAGGAACAAGTTAGTTTTTCATAAATATTAACAGAGACATTAGTTAAGCTGAGAGACTCTCAGCAAGAGGTGATGGACTGAAATATTGAACCAGCTAGATGAATAAACACATGGGCCCCAAACCATATGAGCCAGAAAAACTGACCTTTTGTAAATTCCAAGGCTCTCCAAGAGACATATATCATAGAAGAAACAAGAAACTCCAAATTTAAGCTTCCTAAAAAATATTGTATGAGCTCTGCCCAGGTAGCTCAGTTGGTTAGAGTGTTGTCCAGATGTTGCAGGGTTATAGGTTTGATCCCCCACAGGGCAAAAAAAGGAACCAACCAATGAAGACATAAGTAAATGTAACAACAGACAAATGTTTCAACACCCCCCCACCCACATCGCCTCTCTCTAAAATAAAATTTTTAAAAGAATATTGGGTAATATGAGGAGACAGCATATAGTCATACTAAGTGAAACTCTCTTATTATCAGTTTCTATATTATTTCTTAAAAAGTATGAGAAAATGGTTATAAAAAGAGAGTAAACAATTCACTCTCTTCAAAGGTTATGTATTATTTTGTCATTCTTACAACTTATTTTCAAAATAAAGTTTAGAAATATTTTGATGAGTCATTATAGTAAAAGAAGAGTAAGGGCTCATTTAGATTCAAATTTGGGTTTCAACCTGAACTCTGCCAGTGATTTATTTTCATTCACTAATTTCTATATTTGACAAAAACAAAATAAATTAAAATCATTTCACAGAATTTACAATATAATTAGGGAACTGACCAATAAATTAAAAAGTGGAAAATGTTATAAAGATGAATGTTAGAAACAAAAAGAAAAGACTGACCATGGCTAGCAGATGCATTTATTTTATCTTTCTCACCTACTTCAGGAATAAAATATACCTTCCTTATTGCATAGTTATTCTGAGAATACCAGGAGAAAACATACAACTCATTTTTATAGTAAATATACTAAGAAACATTTACCTCTTACTTCTTTTGGGGTTGAAATGGACACAGTCTGGCATCTCAAGTTCAGAGCATGTTTCTTTGGCTTCAAATTTTTTACTCCAATCATACAACAACATAGTTAAGCATTCACAAAGCAAACACAAGTCTTTATATGAAGTCAATACAGTTTTATAGTATCCCTTCCAGAAACACAGAAATGCTCCTTGGACCTTAGACATCCTCAGGGAAAGCTTTCTGATAACCACATCCAAGACCCTAATCTTGGTTAATCACTAACAGGTTAGCATCTCTGAAAGCAACAGCCTAAGAACAGAAGAATGTATGGTCTGGTTCTCATAGAATTTTGAACCTAGGACAAAACATAGAAATTTAGAAGGCTTTTTTTTTTTTTTTTAAATCTGAATTAATAACACATTATCAGTTTGGTAAGAAAATATGAACAGCAATTATCAAGCTTCCAGATATGTAGCATAACTTAGAAATTGAATGCATTTGCTTCTGATTCTGTTGAGGAAGAATATATAATTTTATAGTACAAGCAATCTTTTGCAATATAATTAAACAATCTCTCAAAACATTTTAAAACACTGAAAAAATCTTACATGATTTTATTTTTACTGAATTAGCAATAAACTCAGTTCAACAAGTGCTATTTTAATCCTCAAAAACACCTATAATAAGATAAACATGTATTGGGTGAACATCGAAACTAATATATAGCATTATGTGTTCATATCATAATATATTTTATTTATTTCATTTATTGATATTACAGGCATTGTAAAAATTCTAAATCAGTTTCTTTCTGCTCTTAGTTCTATAATTGTTGGATGAAGAAATAATTAGCCTGGCAAGTTGGACCCAGTTCATAAAGAATCACAACTTTCCCTTCTCTTTCTTCTAAATGAACAGGTAGGTAGTCAAGTAACTCTTAAAGTTCTGGACATTGGATGCTACCTAAAATTCTAAGCATCACACCAAGAACAATGGCTCTAAATTAATGAGGAGTGATAGATGTTACTCCTCTAAAAAATGTAAGAGTTTCTGATCTTAGATAAGTCACTTAGTCTGATACAGAATGATGCTACTCATCTAGAAATTGAAAGAGATTAAAAACTAGGCAAGATCAGTCTATATATATATATATATATATATATATATATATATATGATCAGCTTATTCCTAGACTTCTGAGGTCAGGAGACCTCAAACTAAATTTTTTGAAATACCTACATTTAATTTTTTGAAATACCTACATAAATCATAAGTAACAGAAAAGGGCATATCATATAAAGAAGATGAAAAACCTAAACTGAAGAGTCATAGCATACAATGGACCAGAATTCAATTGAGTACAAGGGGCATTAATTTTAAAGAAAGCCTGAATTTCTTGAATTGAGCAGTTCATTCCAAGCACAGTCTTCTTTTAATATCATTTCTTTAACTGAGGTTTTTATTCGCCTGGATTACCACAGAGGAAGATAGCAATCTGCAAACTAAATCATATTAGGAATATGAAGTATATTACTTTATTAATAAATAATAATATTCCAGCCAACATAAATTAATTTAGCTTTATATGAGTTTAAATAAGGGAAATCTTAAATTTCTAAGCAAAAATGTTTACATGAATAAAAGAGTGGATAAAGACACCCAATTTGGGAATGGGTGGGTGGGTGGGGGGACAGAGGGGAGCAAAAAGGGGATGGATGTAATACAACAACAATAAAATTAAAAAAAAAAAAAAAGACACCCAATTTGAAAGCATTGTTTAAGGAAAGCAAGGGAGAAAAAAGACTTATTTGAAACTTTACAATGGTTCAAGTTTGAAATACATAAGTTTTTAAAAATAAGAAAATACATAATTTTAAAAAGATGGTAAATAAGAAATTACAAAGTTTGGCAATTGATTGACTGGAAATATGATAGGGATAAAAAGAAAATTAGAGTTCAGTGAATGGGGAACTAAACATTCTGCTAACAGAAAAGAAGTCAGAAGCTGAGAGTACAATGTCTATGTAGATGTGTAGGTCTGAGAAACTTAGGAACATCCATATGGAAATGGGATCTAGAATTCAAGAGAGTTTAGTGAACAGAGGATTCCATAAACTATTAATATTGTGTGAGTAGATAAGATTATTAAAATTTCAAGAACAATGATGGAATCTTGAGTAAAGCTGATGTTTTAAAGTGATGGAAGGGATTTTATTTATGTGTTCTTTCAGTCTCCACTATTGTGTTAAGTATCGTGCTAAGTACTTGAAACATAAGAACTAAGATAGAGACATAGGATCTATGTTTGGAAACCACAAGACCATACCCACATTATTTTAATAATGGCCTTAGTAAAGAGGACCTGGAGAACATTACACTAAGTGAAATAAACCAGTCAGAAAAAGTCAAATACCATATGATTTTATTCATATGTGGAATCTAATGAACAACCTGAATTAACAAGTAAAATGAAGACAGACTCTTACATGAAGAGCAGGATAACAGTCAGTGGGATGGGGCAGGTCGGCTGGTAGAAAGATTAAGCAAAAAAGAAAAAAGACTCATGGACATGAATAACAGTGTGGTGATTGCTGGGAGGAAGAGGTATAAGGGGGCTAAAAGGTAATGTAAAAAAGTACAATAAGCCCTGGCTGGTAGCACAGTGGATAAGGTGCCGGCCTGCAAACCCAAAGGTCACAGGTTCAATTCCCCAGCCAGAGCACATAACCAGGTTGCAAACCAGGTCTCCAGTCAGGTCTGTGGCTGGAGGCAGGTGAAATGCAACCATACATTGATGCTCTCTCCCTCTCTGCCTCTCTCCCTCTCTGCCTCTCTCCCTTCCCCTCTTTCTAAAAATAATGAAATAAAATCTTAAAAAAAAAAAAAAGTACAATAAAGATTAAATTAATAAAAATAAATTTATGTTTAATAAAATGCTTTCTTTCCCTTTGTAATATTTACAAGTATACATTATTTCTGCAAACATGCCTTGATAACCAACTACTTAAAAGGATTTTGTCAGATGCTAAAAATTTTGTGGGTCTTGGTTTCAAAAGTTACTATAATACAATAATCACTTTTCCTTGGAAAGTACACTGAACTACAAAGGAAATGTAATCTCCATAAATACCAAATTTAGCAAATTTTGTCAAGTCTTTGTTAAAAAACAAAATACAAAAAGAAAAGACTTTGTTGGTGCTGGCCTGCGAGCCCAAAGGTCACAGGTTCGATTCCCAGGTCAGGGCGCATAACCTGATGGTAAGCCAGGTCTCCAGCTAAGTCCGAAGCTCAAGATAGATAAAAGGAAACCATACATTATTGCTTCTCTCCCTTTCTTCCTCTCTCCCTGCCCTTCTCTCTGAAAATAATAAATAAAATCTTTAAAAAAAAAGAAAAGAAAAGAATTAGGTGAAAAAAACATGGCTGTGTAAATAGAGTACAATCACAGGTAACTGAAAGAGCTCATTGGTCAAGTCCATGGCCATTTAATAAGATGATTTTCAAGCTGTAAGACCATCAGTCAGGGTGCAATGATTAAGCCCAGAGAAACAGGACAACTACCTCCCTATTTCATACCACATTCTGTTACAATCTCCTAAATAGGCATTTCATGTTATTTTCCTCTTAAACTATACATTATCCCATGTAAAGAGCCTTTCATGCTCTAGTATATGACTAGAAAATATTATTTCTACATACATTAGAAAATAATTTTAAAATTTGGCATTTATTTTACATAGTTTGAACAAAAAAAAAATATCAAGCCTACCGTTTGTCATCAATCACCTGAGAAAGGTAACCTGTTTGAAAATATAATGACAGAAAACTTCCCTAACTTGGTGAAGGAAATAGACGTACAAGTCCAAGAAGAGCAGAGAGTCCCAGACAAGATGAACCCGAGAAGACCCATAACAAAACACATTATAATTAAAAAGCCAAAGGTTAGGGAAATTCAACATGGCTGCAGAGTAGCTGGAAGGTCTGTCCACTTGCTCCCAGAACTGAACTGGTCTTGCAGTCAACACACAGCGTGATCAGTTTGAAAATCTAGCAGAGAATGTGTTAGAGCATGCGTACATAGGTGAGAGTGTGGGCAGTGCACAGGAGTGGGATCTCCTAGTGGAGCAACTACAGCCACTGCTGCCCAAACCAGCAGTTCTGGCTTGCCCATGCACGCAGGCACAGCAACTTAGCTAACAAAGAACTAAAGGGGTTAATGTCTCACTGAAGGCATTGTTGGTCCCAACCCAGCCCACCTGGTGAGCAGGGTTCTGTTCGGGGTGGAAAATTCAGGCCTGAAACTCTTTTGAGAGAGTGGCAGACTGGGGACAGGAAGGCCAGGAGCTGAACGCCTAAGATTTGCTGCAGCCAGGCAGGTCCCCTCACAGACAGTCAAACCCAACTCCCACCAGCAGGATTACAAGCTCTGCAGATCAGAGAGGCCAGGCTAAGAAGCCCTCTGCTGGGTGCATTTCTGCAGAGGAAAGAAGAAAAAAAGTCTGAAAAGGCCCTTTACCAGACACTGTGAGCTACAGAGTAGAGCAGAGAGAAAATGGACAAGAGCAACAAGGGGTTTTAGGGCCCAGCCCAGCCTTGGGGTCTAAACAGAGCTGCTGTTTGCACTAAGGAGGAAAGAACTGCCTCTTTTATGCAGATTGGCCCCTCACAGAAAATGGTCAGCAAATTCAACAGGATCCATACATTGTTGGGAAGAATCTGGGACCACTAAAACTAGTTGTGAGGGGACAGCAAAAACTTCCACCATCTTCCTTGAAGACTGAATAGTGCCTCCGAGGGGTGACCCAAAATTCTGCCCCACCAGATCACACCAGAGGCCTCCTCTGGAGGCAGGCAGAGAAGGTACTGGCAGTCATGTTAGGTCATTAAAGGAAGCACTCCTGGGTCCAAGGCTGATGGAAAACTGGCAGGTCAAAACAGTGGGGTACAGGCAAAGCTGAAGGAGATAACTACAGACTGTAGATTGCTTGTAGTCTCAAACAGGCTGCCTATGGCCAGAGTGGGATACTATCTAACATCACAAGGGGCAAATCCAGAAAGAAAAAACAGTGGTAAACACTGGATTCTACTGAGGTGAATTCCACTGTGTTCTTCAAGATTTGCATTATTTTCTCTCCTGCAGAGCCTTGGAATATTCATTTCTTTTCCTTCAAGTTTGTGCCTATTAATGTCACTAGTTTTACATTATAGTTTATTTCAAATCTCATATTTTGCTCCTCCATTCTTACTCCTTTTTACCTTCTAATTTTTGTTTTATTTCCTGTCTTGCTTCAACTTGTTTCTATTCTACTTTTACTATTTCTTCCCCTCTCCAGCATCTCAAAACCATTTTTCTTGTCATTAGCCATTTCACATTCTTTTACCCATTCTTAATACCCTTATTCTCTCTCCACTTTAATCAATTTTTGTTCATTGGTTCTGGATGTAATGGTGGTTGTTGTATTTCTTCAATGTTATTTCTAATTCTTCATTATTTTTACATTTCAGATCTCAAACTTTACCAGTTCCTTCCACTACTCCATTTTGCCATCCTTCTGCCCTTTTATTCATTTTAAATTTTAAATTTTTCCATTAGCCTGGTTTTCATTCCTCACTCTTAGTGTTCTTTCTCCCTCTATTCTCTCAAAATCACTTCTCTTTCCTCTAAACATTTCTTAATATTTTTTTTCTCTTTCCCTCTTATTCCCATCCCACCTATACTAATCTTTGCTCATTTGTTGCTGATGTTGCTATGGTGGCCCTTCTTTTCCAGTTTGGATCATTCTTTCACTTATATTTTTGTTACATTGTTATTTAAACTTAATATCATACACTTCCCTTCTTTTCCTCCCTTCTGACTTCTTCTCTTTCCTCCTTTTTCCATAGATTATAAATTTCATTTTAATTTTGTTTCTATTCCATATTTTAATTATTTCTCCTCCCTTGACCCACTAAAATCATTTTTTTCTTTAAGGTAGTCATTTCATATTCACTTTTTCTTTCTAATAGTCTTATTCTCTTTATACATTTATTAATGTTGATTGATTTGTTGCAATAGTGTGGTTGTGGGTGGGAGATACTTTTGTGGGTGTGAGTTTGTTTCCCGGTTTGTTTGGTTTTGTTCCGGAAGCACCTGTACAATAGCATACAAGACATGGTGGGTAGTGTGACTCTCAGTCAGCAAGCCAGACAGAAACACCCACCAAAAAATAACCCAACAACAACCAAAACCCAATTAAAAACCAGAGAGCTCACATAAATGGCATAAAGGGCAAATCAAGATAATCAACTCAAGAGATCAAGGAGACTGCACTAATGAGCCCCACAGGTCTCCTACCACAGAGAGTCACACCACAAAGCCAAGGAGTTAAAGCAGATTAATTTAATATGAGAAACAAATAAGAGTCATCTAAAATGGAAAGACAAAAAATGACCCTTAACTGAAAGGAAAGGAGGAATCCCTAGAAAGAGTGCTAAGTGTAATTGAAGCAAGCAAACTCTCAAACACTGGGTTCAAAATAATGGTTATAAGGATGCTCAAGGAGCTCAGTGAGAACTACAAAGAACACCAAGGAAGCAACTAGGAGTTTACTGTGAACTACTCCAGCGTAATAAAGGACATAGATATTATCAGTAAAAACTAGAAGGAAATGAAGAATACAATATCTGAAATGAAGAACCCAGTATAAGGAATTAAAAGCAGGCTAGATGAAATAGAGGATTCTATCAGTGAGCTGGAGGAAAAGGTAGAAAAAAATTCCCAGACAGAATAGCAAAATGAAAAAAGAAAAGACTCAGAAAATAATGAAGAAGGTTTAAGGGAGCTACAGGATAATAGAAAATGTAACAATATCCATATCACAGGATTACCAGTAGAAGGAGAAGAACAAGAGATAGGAAAATCTATTTGAAAAAGTAATAACAAAAAAAAAAAATCCCTAAATTGATGAGAAAAAAAGTCACATAAGACCAGGAAGTAAAGAGGGTCCCAACTGAGATGAACTTGAAGAGGTCTACTCCAAGACACATCATAATTAAAATGACACATTTAAAGACAAAGAGAGAATCCAAAAGGAAGCAAGAGATAAAAAGCTAGTAACATACAAGGGTGCTCCAATATGATATCAGCTGATTTCTCAACAGAAACACTACAAGCCAGAAGGGAATGGCACAAAATATTCCAAGTAATGGAAAGTAATGAACAGCAACCAAGACTACTCTACCCAGCAAGGCTTTCACTTAAGATAAAGACAAAATAAGGAGTTTCCCAAACAAACAAACAAAAAAGGCTAAAAGAATACATCTCTACCAAACTAGCTTTGTAAGAGATACTAAGGGATGGCTTTAAGAAAATAAAGAAAACAGAGAGACAGAGAGAGAGGAACACAGGGGGGAAAAATGACAATGAATAAGTACTTATCAATAATAACCTTATAATTAAAAGAATTAAATGCTCCACTCAAAGACACTGGGTAGTTGAATGGATAAGAAAACATTACTTACATATATGCTGTCTACACAAGACTGACCTCAGAACAAAAGCTATACACAGACTGAAAGTGAAGGGATAGAAAAATATATTGCAAGCCAACAGACATGAAAACAAAGTCGTGGTAGCAATACTTATATCAGGCAAAATAGATTTCAAAACAAAGGCCATAGAGAGACAGAGAAGACCCTTCATAATACTTAAAGGAAAATCCATCAAGAAAATATAATCTTTATAACCATATATGCATCCAACATAGGAATATCCAAATATATAAGGAAAACCTTAGAGGACTTCAGGAAAGATATCAATGGCAACACACTCCTAATAATGAATTGTAACACTCTATTGTCAATAATGAATAGGTCTTCCAAGCGAAAAATCAACAAAAATATTGGGGCGTTGAACAACACTCAAGGTCAAATGGATTTACTTGTTATATACAGAAACTTTCACCCCAAAGGAAAAAATATACATTCTTTTCCAATACACATAAAACATTTTCAAAGATAGACCATGAGGTAGGACACAAAACAAGTCTCAAAAATTCAAAAATATTGAAGTCGTATCAAGCAAAAGTATTGAAATTATATCAAGCACCTTTGCAGATCACAATGGCTTGAACTAGAAACCAACCTCAAGGAAAAAACTCAAAAACGTTCAAATAAATGGAATAATTAGCATGATATTAAATAATGATTGGGTTAACCATGAGATGAAGGAAGAATTAAAAATTGTCTGGAAACAAATAAAAATGAACACACAATAGCCCGAAACCTATGGCACACAGCAAAGGCAGTTCTTAGAGGGAAGTTCATAGCAATACAGTCTTACCAAAAAAAGATAGAAAAATCTTAAATAAACAATATAACTTTACATCTTCAATAACTAGAGGAACAACAAACAGCCCAGAGTGAGTAGAAGGAAGGAAGTAATCAGATCAGAAAAGAATTAAATGATATAGAGACAAAAAGAACAATTCAAAGAATCAATAGATACAGAAGTTGGTACTTTGAAAAGACTTCATTCTCATCAAGAAAAAAGATAGAACCCACATAAAGAAAATCAGAAATGAAACCAATACTACAGAAATACAAAGGATTATAAGTCATTACTATGAACAACTATATGACAAGATGTTTGACAGCCTAGTAAAATGGACAAATTTCTAGAAACGCATTATCTTCCAAAACTGAATCAAGAAGAAACTAGCCTGACTAGAATGATAACAAGAAGTATGAAATTGAAGGAGCAATAAAAAAAGCAGTGGGGTGGATGGCTCCACAGGCAAATTTTACCAAACATTTAGGGAATAGATTACCCCTATCCCCCTCAAACTTGACATTCTAAAAATGTCAAGAAGGGGGAAGACTCCCACTCCCAAATTCTTTTAATGAGGACAATATTATCCTAATACTAAAACCAGAACACAGGACAAAAACTACAGGCCAATATCTCTGGTAAACACAAATGCTAAAATGCTCAACAAAATATTGGCAATCTGGATTCAACAATACATTTAAAAAATCATAGCCAAGATCAAGTGAGATTTATTCCTAGAAATTAAGGATAGTATAATATCCACAAATCTGTAAATGTAATACACTACATAAACAAAACCAAAGACAAATATCACATGGTCATATCAATAGATGCTGAAAAGCATTCAATAAATATAGCACCCATTTAAGATAAAAATTCTCAGTGAAGTGTCAATAGAGGGAGCGTACTTCAATAAAGGCCATATACAAGAAATCTACAACCAATATAACACTCAATGAACAAAACCTAAAAGCTTTCCTCTTAAGATTAGAAAGAATACAAGGTTGGAGGGAGGTCTTGCTCTCACCACTTTTATTCAGCATAGTATTGGATGTTCTACTCATAGCAATCTGACAAGAAAAAAAAAAAATCAAAGGCATCAAAATTGGAAAGGAGAAAGTACAACTGTCATTATTTGCAGATTATATGATAATGAACATAGAAAACCCTTTAGAGTCTACCAAAATACTCAACCTAATAAAATAATCTGGCATCACACAAAAGCCTGGGAATGAATGGTTACATAGGTGAATTTTACCAAACATTTAAGGAAGAACTAACTCCTAACCTTCTCAAACTATTGCAAAACATCCAAGAAGAAGGAACACTCCCAAGCTTTTTCTATGAGGCCAATATACTTCTAACTCCAAAACCAGATCAAGACACAACAAAGAAAGAAACTACAGGCCCATATCTGTGGTTATCATAGATGCTAAAATTCTCAACAAAATATTGGCAAACCAGATCCAGCAATACATTAAAAAGATTATACATGATGATCAAATGGGATTCATCCCAAAGATGCAAAGATGGTATAATATTTGCTAACTAATAAATGTAATACACCACACAAACAGAATGAAAGACATAAACCATATGATCATATCAACAGATGCTGAAAAACCATTTGGTAAAGTTCAGCACCCATTTATGATAAAAACACTCAGCAAAGTTGGAATACAGGGAACATACCTCTCAACATAATAAAGGCCATATATAAGAAACCTGCAGCCATCATCATACTCAATGGAAAAAAAAAACTAAAAGCTTTCCCCCTAAGATCAGGAATAAGACAAAGCTGTCTACTCTCTCAACTTTCATTCAACATAGCCTTGGAAGTTCTAGCCATGGGAATCAGATAAGAAAAAGGAATCAGAGGCATCCAAATTATAAAGGAGGAAGTAAAACTATCATTATTTGCAGATGACATGATATTGTACATAGAAAATCCTACAAATTCCACAAAAAAACTACTTGACTTAATAGGCAAATTTAGCAAAATAGTTAGAAATAAAGTCAATATCTAGAAATGGAAGGCATTTTTGTATACCAACAATAAAACATCACAAATAGAAGCTAGAAAATAAATTTCATTTACTATAGCAACAAGATAAATAAAGAACTTAGGAATAAACTTAACCAAGGAGGTAAAAAACCTATACTTGGAAAACTACAGAACACTGAAGAAAGAAATCAAGAAGATATAGATAAATGGAAGCATATACCATGTTCATTGGTGGAAAGAATTAACATAATTATTTGTCCATATTACCCAAAGCAATTTGTAGATTCAGGCAGTCCCTATTAAAATACCAATGACATATTTCATAGATCTACAACAAATATTTCAAAAATTTATATGGTGCCAAAACAACCATATAACCATATAAGATTGTCACAGCAATCTTGAGAAAGAATAAAGTAGGAGAAATCACAAACTGAATAGTCTAGTACTGGCATAAGAATAGACATACAGATCAATAGAACATAATAGAGAGCCCAGAGATAAACCAACATCTCTGTGGTCAATTAATATATGACAAAGAGGGAAGGAGCATAAAATAGAGTGAAAATAACCTCATCAACAAGTGGTGTTGGGAGAACTGGACAGGGACATACAAAAATAAATAAATAAAGCTAGACCACCAACTCACACCAGACACCAGAATAAACTCAAAATGAATAAAGGACTTAAACATAAGCTGTGCCACCATAAAAGTCCTAGAGGAAAACATAGGTGGTAAAATTGCAGATACCCCACACACGATATTTGCACTGATATTTCTCCTAGGGCAAGGGAAATAAAGGAATAAATTAACAAATGGAACTACATCAACAAAAGTTTCTGCTCAGCTAAAGAAAAACATCAGCAAAATGAAAAAGGAACTAACTGTAAGGGAAAATATATTTGCCAATGATACCTTAGATAAGGTTTTGATCTCCAAAATATATAATGAACTCATACTAATCAACACCAGGCAATTTAATTAGAGAATGGACAAAGGACCTGAACAGACAGTTCTCCAATGAGGACATACAGAAAGCCCATAGACATACTAAAGGATGTTCTACAACACTAGCCATCAGAGAGACGCAAATTAAAACCACAATGAGATACTACCTGTCAGATCGCCATCATTTACAAATCAATAAGCAATAAGTGCTGGTGAGGGTGTGCAAAAAAGGGAACCTTAGTGTACTGTTGGTGGGAATGCAGACTGAAACAGCCACTGTAGAAAACAGCATGGAATTTCCTCAAAAAACTAAAAATGGAACTGCTTTTTGATCCAGCAATTCCACTGCTTGAGTTATACTGAATCTTGAAACACCAGTTCAGAAGAACCTATGCACCCCTATGTCTATGTTCGTAGCAGCACTATTTACAATAGCCAAGTGCTCAAAACATTCTGTGTCCACCAGTAAATGAGTGGATCAAAAACCATGGTACATTTACAAAATGGAAAACTATGCAGCAAAAAAGAAAGAAGGAACTCCTACCTTAAGTGACAACATGGATGGAATGGAAAAATATTATTCTTAGTGAAATAAGCCAGTCTGGGAAAGACAAATACCCTATGATCTCACCTATAACAGGAACCTAATGAAGAAAACAAATGAGCAAAAATAGAACCAGAGGCAAGGAAACAAGGAACAGACAGGCAGTAACCAGAGAGGAGTGGGGAGAGGAATAAGAGGAGAAAGGAGGGGAAGGGTCTAGTCAAGTGACATGTATAAATGACCTATGGACATGGACAACAGGGTGGGCATTGACTATGGACATGGAAAACCGGGAGTCAGGGCTGGGTGGGACATGGAGAACAATGGGGTAAAATTAGTATTAACTGTAATAGAATGATACAAGGTCTGTCCTGAACGTATCAAGCCAAAGTCAACATAATTAAAACAGTGTGGGAAGCCAACACTTTGGATTACACCTCAGATAGATAGATAGATAGATGATAGATAGGTAGATAGACAGAAGGATAGATAGATAATGATATTGATAGATAGGTAGATAGATAGATAGAATAAAAAGGAAAAAAAGCCAAAGTTTAAACTTTGAAAAGAGAATCTTAAAAGAAGCAAGAGAATAGCAACTAATTACCTATATAGGAGTTCCCATAAAACTGTCAGCTGATTTCTCAAAAGAAACTTTGCAGGCTAGGAGGGATTGGCAAGAGATATTCAAAGTGATGAACAACAAAGACCTACAATCACAATTACTCTACCCAGAAAAACTACCATTTAAAATTGAAGGACAGATAAGACCTTCCTAGAAAAGCTAAAGGAATTCATCACCATTAAACCATTATTATGTGACATGTTAAAGGGCCTTGTTGAAGGAAGGAGAACGGAAAAGAAAAAGGAGGAGAAGGAGAAAGAAAAAGGAAAATATGAATAAAATGACAATAAAGACTTATCTATCAACAATTGATTATTTTAAAGAAAAACCAATCAAGCAGAATAGAAACAGAATCACAGGTAAAGAGAGCATTTTGATGGTTGCCAGATGGGAGGAGGTCAAGGGGATAGGCAAAAAGTGTGAAGGGATTAAGAAGTAGAAATTGGTCAGTTACAGAGTAGTCATGGTGATGAAAACAACAATATAGGGAAAAGAGTTTCCAAAGAACATATAAGATGCGCATGAAACATTGGCAATAACTTTGCATCTCTTCAATTCACATGCATCTTAATTTTGAAAAACTGTTTCTAAGGTTATTATTTAACATCATTGTTTCAGATATAAAGTATTAAATTCTGAGAGCAACTGCTGCATCAAAGGAATACAATGTTAGAGCAGCCATAATTTATGGACTGCATGCAGGGCGAACTACTACGGAAATTGCAGACTTCAATAACATCACTTTACCTATAGTTGACAATGTGAAGAAGCTGTATAATACTGATCCTGATGTCGCCACACCAACAAGGAAAATGCAGAAGGTACATAAGGATTGTACAACTCCAGATATTGTACACAGAATCCAGGAGGTCACCAGTGAAGATCCTGGAATGCACTCCATAGCAAAGGAATTGCAGAGGTCAGCTGCAACAGTTTGCAAGATTATTGCTGAAGATATCAGATACAGATCGAATGTACTTTGAAGAGGCCAGTTTATGACAGCAGACAAAGGAAAGGTGCTTTGAAAAAGCAAGGAAACTGCTAACAACATGGAAAAATCCCAATGAAAAAAGCCTCTGATTTTTTCTCCAATGAAAAGAAGTTTCAGCAGGAACAAATGGTCCACAGAAGAAAACACAGGTGGCCCTGTGAGAATCTTAATGAAGTCCCATTGTCATGAAAACAAAATTTCCTGCTACAGTGATGGAGTTAGGTGTTGTCAGCAATGAAGGCGATATCATGACCCTGCATTTTTTCCCCATAAGACTTGAAGGTGACTGCTAATGTTTACCTTGACATTTTGAGAGTAATTGTACCATGGATGAAGCCACTTGCAAACGGACATTATTATCATTTAATCTTCCAACAAGATGATGAACCAGCACATAACGCCAGAAAGGTGTAAGAATTTCTCAATGTCAATGTTCTAGAATTCTGGTCAAAGGAAATCTTGCTGCCTAGCTGACCAGAGGCAAATCCTTTAGACTATTGTATATGGAGCATTTGTGAGAGCGAAGTTAATAAACAGCCTCATTTCAATAAAGAGACTGTTAAAGCTAAGATTGAAAACATGATGATGTCCATGGATAAAGAAAAGTTAATGAAAGTATGCTTAAGATTCCGAAGTCAAATTGAGTTTATTATTGCAGCAAATGGAAACTTTTTTGAATAATTAAAAAAATAAAGACTATGTTTATGTGTTTACATATAAGAATAAATTTATTTCAAAATATAACACTTTTGTGATATGTTGTTTATTTTACTAAAATATTGCCAATTTATCACATGCACCCTGTACATGCATGAACTATGGACATGGACAATGGTGTGGGGATTGCTTGAGGGATGGGGGTTGAGTAAAAAGGGGAAAACTTTGGGACAACTGTAATAGCATAAACAATAAAATATAATTTTAAAAAACTATGCCCACACAGCTAAGAATTTCCTTTTATTTATATTTTATGTACATTTGCAAATTGGATCCTATTGTGAGTTAGGAGAGAAAATATAGCCTTTTAATTTGTGTCCATTTTCCCACTCTCATCAACAGTGACTTGTTTTCAGGGAAGAGTGCAGAGCATTCTAATCCATGTCCAAGTATTGTGGGTAAGATAGCAGAACTTGGTGCCCAAGCAGAGCTGACTTTAAATCTGGGCCTTAAAGGATGAATATGTTCCTTAGGGGAAGGAAGAAGGGGATTTCAGGTTGAAGGGCCAACACTATCAAGTGGAGAGAGCCATGACTGACTCTATCCACTCCATAGATTGACTTGGACATCCAAAGGAGAGTAGTTTCCTAAAGTGATATGGACATCAGAAGGAGAGTATTTTCCAAAATCAGATTTCCAGGCTCTTGTCCAGAAATGGAAACTCCCGGAGTGGAGCCTGAGCATCTGTATTTTTAAAAATCTTTAAGAAAGCAGAGGACATATGCAGAATCTTATTCATCCCCACAGTAAGCCTCAGGTGACACACACATCATTTGGGATGACTCTATACTTTAAGTTAATGCTTTGTTCACAACGAAAAATTTTTTCAGAAAGTATATCATAATTGCTTTTGTTGTCATCACCAATTGCTTTTGTTTAGTGACTAAGATGTGACCAGAAAAGCCACAGAAAAGGCAAGGGTACTCATATTTATACTCCTTAAACAATAAAGGGTTTAAGCTATATTCTGCCACCATGTTTTTTAAAAAGGCTTTCATCTAACAAATAAACTGAAGTTTAACTGTTTGAACTACTGGGCTGAACTGCCTCTCTAGCATCACTGAATGACACTGATGCATCATAATAGAAGATGCTAAAATAAGAATCTCTACATTAATAGTTCCTTAACACATGGTTGACTGGTCACAAAAATACTCTTGTTTTCAAGCCCAAATGTTGTTGACTGATAACATTAAACTCCTATTTGCACTTGCATTAGCTTTTGCTATAAAATTGTAGGTCAAAAGTGTTAATGAACAGATGGATGTAGTTTGCTACACGAGTTAACTCATGTTTGCACTTGCATTAGCTTTTGCATAAAATTGCCAGTCCACAATGTGTTAATAGTATATCTGATCATTACTGAAAGCATTTCATACAACCATGTTGGATATTATGAACCAATGACTCCTTTCCAATGACTGCTGAGACTTTTGAAAAATATCTTTCACTCAACTCCAGTTAGAAACAAGTTCTAGATGAACAGTAAAATAAATCATGACTTCAGCTCCTTCATTAGATTTTATCTGGCCAGCACAGATTCTTTCCCTGGGATCCACAGTTGGGAATATTTAAAGTTTAGAGTTTCCACATGAAACTATGAATTTATTCTGTTGCTCACTACTGAATTTCATGTGTTGCAAAATACATTGTATTATAGTGACTGTCATGGTGGCAGCCACATTCATGCAAAGCAGAACTGTCAAAGAGACGCCCAGGGGAGGCAGAACTCAGATTAATCAGAAGTCTATCTGGTATGTGCCTGTCATGTAGTCTACAGCATGATGTTAGAAAGCACAGCACAGATTTTCAACCTGGTAACTTACCATGCTCTTCCTCCAGAATTCAGAGAAGGCTAGAACCTCCTAATGAATATAAATCACGGCCCAATCTCTAAGGTTCAATCTGAAGGCCTAAAATTTGAGACTGCCAATGGCAAACTCTATCCTCTGACTTTCACCTTCCTCTCCATCCTATATGCCTCCTTTTTCTTTTGTGCTGCATAACACATATAAAGAGGAAATATAAAAGATGTAAACAAGCTCTGGTTGGTGGCACAGTGGATAAGGCACTGGCCTGTGAACCCAAAGGTCACTGGTTCAATTCCTAGACAGGACACATAACCAGGTTGCAAGCCAGGTCTCCAGTCAGGTCTGTAGCTGGAGGCAGGTGAAAGGCATCCATACATTGATTCTCTCCCTCTTTGCCTCTCTCCCTTCCCCTCTCTCTAAAAATAATAAATAAAAATCATTTTTTAAAAAGATGTAAACCATTTAAATTGGAGTGAAAATAGTTTAAAAAGAACAATTCTTACTCAAGTCCTGAAAGAAATAATCTTATAAAAAGTGTGTATGTGCTTTCTCACAAACTATGCCTCAAATTTGGCAGCAATCATTATAAGACACACAGAATAGGAAAAGGAAATGGCCTTATAGACACCAGGCAATAACACACCTCAGAAGGTCAAGCTGGGTTGCTCAATGAGGGCCTTTTGGTCACTGCCAGTTACAATTTAGCAGTGCATTATTGATGGCCACACCAAAGAGGCCTATAGGAAGTACAGACTATTAAATCACTTGTTTACCTCAAGTGAGCACTAGTGGTACTCAGTCAATGATTTTATTGATCCACAATACTGTTCAATTAAGTGTGTTTATTTTGATTCTGTGATTAACATGCATTTGCAGATGGAATACTCATAGGGAAACAAGGTCTAAAATTACCTTTTTATGCCCATCACTTCTTCCTTGTGTACCAATGATGTGAGGTTTGACACAAAAGTATCCAGCCAAAGTCAATATAATTAAAACAGTTTGTGTGGCCAATACTTTAAGGACAGACTTCATATTTTGAGTTTATGAGTTATGCATTAAATGAACAGATATTATCATATTTAAGAGTAGTATTGAGTGTAGCATCTGAACTCTGAGGTCTTCTAAGAATTCATTTCCTTAGGACATTCAGTGGCAGGAGTTAGTAATTAAGTTTAAGGGACAGGTCCCTCCTGGACAATAGATAAAGATCCAGTTGCATGGTTACTGATAAAAGAGGCAAGATCGTTTTTGCTGCCAAAATTGCCAGATTCAAAGAGCAAAATCAATAGTATAAAGCAGGAAAAAGTGGGAGTACAGTATATTTAGTTAAACCAGAGAAGAAAATTAAAGTGTTATGATTAGAATTTGGTGTGGCTCATTGACACCAACCAATGACAATATTAATACCATCCAAATGCCCTCACCTTTTCCTACCATCTCTTAACATGCAATATCTTCATTACCTGCTTATTCCTCTTGTACCTTCTCATTTATCCCCCTTTGGACAAATTTCCTGGATCTATTTATTTGTAAGCACCTTTAATTGTACATTGTGTCCAAACCAATCTTGTAACCTTTCCTTTTTTATTTATTGTTGTTGTATTACAGTTGCTCCACTGCCCCTGCCTCATGGCTCTATCCTGCCCCACCAATGCTATCTCATCTCCCATAGTCAATCCCTACCCTGTTGTCCATGTCCATGGGTCATTTACACTACTTTTTTGACTAAACTCTTCCCCTTTTTTCTCCCTTTCTCCCCCTTCCTCAACCCTCTGGTTACAGTCAGTCTATTCTTTGTTTCTATATCTCTAGTTATATTTTGCTAATTTGTTTGTTTTATTCATTAGTTTCCTGTATCAGATGAGATCAAATGATATTTATTTTTCACTGCCTGGCTTATTTCATTAAGCATAATACTCTCCAGTTCCATCCACACTGTCACAAAAGATAGGAGTTCCTTCTTTCTTTCTGCTGCGTAGTATTCAATTGAGTAAATGTACCACAGTTTTTTGATCCATTTATCCACTAATGGGCACTTAGAATGTTTTCAGCACTTGGCTATTGTAAATAGTGCTGCTACAAACATAGACATAGGGGTGAATAGGTTCTTCTGAATTGGTGTTTCAGGATTCTTTCAGTATAACTCCAGCAATGGAATTGCTGGATCAAAAGGTAGTTCCATTTTTAGTTTTTTGAGGAAATTCCATATCGTTTTTCCATAATGGCAGCATTGAAGAAAACAATATTTCTGAGATTCCATCAATAACTTCAATATGTCATTGGATGGAGGCTAGACAATATGACCAAAAATCATTGCTAGAATTCTTCATAAACTTGTCTATTCCAGTTTTCATTATAGCTAAAGTGAAGAACATGATCATTGCAGAACCAAGAGCCTGCTCTGGGCCCCATTCCAGCTTGGCCACCATCTGTGACCTTGGACAAGTTATTTGACCTCTGTGTGCCTGAACTTCTTCCTTTGTAAAGTGAGGACAGTTCCTTCTTCTCCCTATATCAGAGCATGTTGTGAGAATAAATGAGGTAACATGTAAAAAAGAGAAAGAAATGGGAGAAATAATAAAAAGCATTGACTTGTTCCCAAAATATGCACATCTGAAATAACTGTTTTCATAGAGTGGGTGATATAGGGAATGGGAAACCATGGAAATAAAACTTTCCAATTGTTTTTAATTGGTCTTCATTTCTCTTGATATGACAAAGCCCTTCCAGACTACTTAAACTGTCCAGACTGGCACCACCAAAGTACCTCTCATTGTCCTTACCCCTAAATAGGAATTTGCCTTGTTTTCTACTCAGAAGACACATTTATCACTTTGGAATCTTGGCCCACCCAAATACAGATTGAATATTTCACTCCAATTGTCTCTATTGGTTCATGAGATTTTATACTTGGGAATAATGCTACGGAATAAGAAGAAATATTACAGAATCAGTGACCTTGACCTGGCTTTTGGACATTGGAATGTAGTCTTCATACCTCTTGCCTGAGTTGATATTGAAATAAAGTTTAAGTTAGTATTGCTTTGTTTGCTTTTATCACCCCCCCCCCCGCCTTAAATGGAATCAGTTTTAAAAGTTGGTGACTTTCACAGGATTTAAACACATAGAGCTCAGTCACAGGAATACAGCCACCTCCCTTTGGCATCTCATCATGACCAAGCTTCCCTAGAGAGTGATTTACACTCTATCTCTGGAATCCACTATCATCTGTTCTCAGCCTACCTCTGCACAGCACTTGCTGCACTTCATCATCTACTCCCAGAAGGCTTTCCTTAGCTGCTTTCCCTTAGCTTCCACTCTTATGATTTTCTTTCTCATCTTTCAAACAGCTTCTTTAAGTGACATCTTCACCTCTTACATCTAGACGTACCTCCATGCACACTCTGTTCTTGGATTCACTGTGCATTCATTCCTCTCTTGCAAGTCTCATCTGTCCTCATTATTCCACCTATTAGCTCAATGGTGATATGGTTTTCAAATCCATATTGACAGTGCTTGATCGCTACTGTATTACTTCTTCCCCTTAACGTCTTGTAACAACCTCAAACATAAATGTGCTAAAAACTGTAATCAATGTTTTTATTTCCCTGGAGTAATTTCCCCTCCTTTGTTATTTATCCACCTCTGACACAATTCTCCTCTGTCACCATGAATTTAAAAATCAACTTGGTCACTTGTAATTTTTTTTACTTTCTTTACCTTTATTGCTCCCATAACCAATTTTCAAATTCTGTAAATTCAGTTGCATAAAAATATTTTAAACACTTCACCTCCTCCCATTTCAGTTTTTACTTCAACATTCTATTTATTTGGTTTCCCCAGAGTAATAAGGGTTTTGTGTCCTTGATACTAATCCCTTTTCCAACCATTCCACCCAACCTCCTTCTTTCTTACCTTCCATTTCTCCCTCCCTCCTTCCTTCCTTTATTTCTTACTTCTTTTTCCCTTCCTGTAGTATTGATAACCATTTTCTATATGCCAGACACAACACTAGGCCCTGGAGAATGAAAAGACAAAAATGAATAGAATCCTTTCCATCAGAGACCTTCTAGATGTAGCTTACCTAACACCTTCCCGACCAAAACTAAAAGGTGTTCACCAAACAAGCACAGAATCAAGTTCATACTACTTAACTAGCATTCAGCAGTTCCCTTCCACCACCATTAAGTTTCAAAAATTATCTCATCTCAACCTATTTTTGAGGTCAAACTTATTTTTTGTTATAACCCTCATACCTTTCAATTATTCAAAAGATTAGTCCCACTACCTGCCTTACAAATTCAATGATTCCAAATACTGATTAGCAATTTCAGATTTAAACTTATAAATCTATTGCTTCGAGAAGGAAGGAAAAGAAAATTACATTTAATAATTTTTAAATCCGAATCTTTTCTCAACAGACATTTAAATATAAGTAACTACATATTCATATCACTCATGAAGATAATAAAATCATAACATATATTTTTAACATACATTTCTTTATTCCAGAGAATTTAATTTAATGATTATGGGTAAGAACACCTGTAAGAAATGGAATTGCCCATGTTCCAATGATACCTTACATTCTTCTTCCCTAGTGACCCCCATCTTTATATGTCTCAATCCTACAAATCTTTTAAATTCCATTCAAAAGTCTAATGAAAATAACTCCCTGTGACCCAGCCTACCCCACTAAATGTACATAGTTCAGTATGTTATTATTGTATATTTTAAGCATGGACTTTTAGTCTTACTTAAGAAGGGCATATATAAAAAATTCTATTTTTTAACTCCTAGGTAAAACTATGATGCTGTTATATAATAATTTCCTAAAATAAAGGTCATCACAGTTTATGGTTCTTTTGTTGGTATTGCCAAGGAGAAATGTAAATAGAAAGAGGCTAAATGAAATGCTTAATAGTAGTTTCTAAATTTTTGAAATTTAACATGGACTTAAAAACAACATCATTGATTGGCATAGCTCAGTTGGTTGAGCATCATCCTACAAAGCAAAAAGTCACTGGTTCTATTCCAGGTCAGGGCACATGTCTAGGTGGCAGGCCCAGTTCCTTGTTGGGGCATGTGCATGAGGCCACCGATCAATTTTCTCTCATGCATAAATATTTCTCTCCATATTTTTCTCCCTCTCTTCCCTTCTCTCTAAAAATAAATAAATAAGATATTTAAAAAATAATAATAATCAAATTGAACAGGACAGTTAGTTCCTGAAGCAAAATCCAAGTGTCATAATCCTACTGTCTATGACAGAGTGAAATGATCTTGAGAATCATGTACCTTAGTTTCTTCTGATTTAAAGATTCATACAAGGAACAACTTCCAAATCATGGTTTCTGCATGAACTGTCTTACATGGCTCTATAAGAATTTGATTATAGAAAAAAAGATAATACCTTAGCTGGTAGCACAGTGGATAAGGCACCAGCCAGCAAACCCAAAGGTTACTGGTTTGATTCCCTAGCCAGGGCACATAACCAGGTTGCAAGCCAGGTCTCCAGCCAGGTCCATGGCTGGAGGCAGGTGAAAGGCAACCATGCATTGATATTTCTCTCCTTCTTTTTCCCCTTCCCTTCCTCTCTCTCTGGAAATAATAAATACAATCTTTTAAAATAAAAGATAAGGACAAATTTTATTTCACTGATCCACTTGGGATAGGGTGTGAGTATTAAAAATTAGTCCAAACATTGGTTTTCATTCGGTGACTAAAGTTTGGAAGAAAGGTTTCCAAAATCGTAAAGATCTTGGAGGTTGTCACTGCTACTTCATCCCACTTAGGCAACCCAAATATGCTAAATGACCATGAGACTTTCAGACTCAGCTTACCAAACCTTTACTTACTCCCTGTCCTGTGTGTTTGAGGGCATGTCATTTGACTTGCCTGGTCAGATCAGCATGACTGTGCTGAGAACCAGAAGGGGCCACACTTATAAACCTAATAGGCATTTAGAAACCAGGGACAAGGCTGGATGTCCTAAGAGGATGTCTTCATGAGGTGACTTTCCTCTACCAATGTATAATAAAAACCAAACTTCTGACAAGTGTGCCGCAAAAAAAGAAAAAAAAAAATAACCTTCAGTATCATTTTGAAATATTTTAGCTCAGTGATTTTCAACTGGTGTGCCACAGTAATTTTTAATACAAGTAATACCTATTTAGTCAGGGGCATTGACCTCTTTTCCCTTAGATTATCAAATTAAAAAAATGACAAATGACAACAGCTAACACAACAGTCATCTGATGTGAATGAATCAAAATTATACCTTTTTTTTTGTCAGATTGCAAAACAAATATTTTTTAGTATTTCACAGAATTTTAATAATTAGATTGTATGTGTCATGAGATAAGAAAGGTTGAAAATCACTGCCTTAGCTCATTAATTTGTAACATGATCTATACATGGAATCAAACCACTAGTTGAATTCTGGAAAACTGAAATATTTCACCTTTTCAGAAGCAATACTTTATTGTTCCCTTCCAGAAGCATTTCTGTCCTGATTTTTTTTAATTTAAATATTTTATTTATTCTATTATATGTGTCCTAATTTTTCCCACTTTGTCCCAATTTTTAAATGAAGAGCTCTAGATTTTATCTGCCTCAATTTCACATTAAAATATAAATTTAATTTCATAGAGAATGAACAAAATCTAAATGAAACACAATAGCACTTTTGACTTGTTAACACCACTGATAAGTTATGATGGGTTTTTGGAAATTAGTACTGAATAATACAGCTATTCACAAACAGCCCTTCCTAAATCAATTATAATTAGCTCATTTCATTGTAATAGCATAATAGGTAAAATCATAAAAATAATTACTATTTTTATCACTTACTATGTTCCAGGCACCAGGCAAAGCAGATAACATTCATTACTGTATTTAAACTCCACAAAACCTTATAATATAGGTACCATGAAAATCCCACATTATAAATGAAGAAACTGAAGGTTAGGGAGGTTAAGTAACTTCTCCATGTCACATTACATATAAGTGGCAAAGTTGAGACCTAGATCCAGGCTACTCTAACTCCAAATTTGTAATTATTAAGCAATTGGGCAAAGTATATAAAACCTTGAAAAATGCTAAACATCATGGTAGCATTTGTCCATGTATATAATTATTTTAGTCAGGAGTAAAATAATCCATTTGAATGAAATGTATTATGGCTTTTTTTATGACTAAATAATGAGAACAGAAATACACCAGCATTCTAAATGCCCTACCATATGGTCTTAGTGTTGGTACTTTAAAAAATCTGCATGTCAGTATTAACCAAGAAAAAGACAAAAGTGTTTTTAGTATCTGAGAAACAATAAATTTACTTGTAGTAGTCAGGGAGCTGTAGCTACACAGACACAGATTTACTGCTTAGAATGTAAAACATTGGGATTCTAGAAAGGAAATCTTAACTCCTGTGCATTCCATCACCAAGCCCATTTTTACCATTCACTTAACAAGTGTTTAAACTCTAAGAATGATTTTGGACATTAAGGCAACTGTGTATTTCCTGGAAGTAATAAGCTCCTGAGGAAAAACAGTCTTGATTGAAATGTCCATGTATTTAGTTTGTCTGGTATACAATGCTTCTTTTATGTATGACGACATAATGTTGAGTCTGGATGCCTGAGAATAGATTTGAGTCCACTCCTACAATTAATCAAGGGATTTTTACTTTCCAAGTTTAAAAAGCTTAAAGTACAACTTGTGACCTGAAATTATCAGCCTTTTTGGCAATATAAGCAACCATCAATTTATCACAAGAGACTCAAAAATCAATTGTATATGGTAGACATTAACATAACATATCCAGAGACCTGGAAGCCTGGAAACCACGTAGGTGATGAGCCAGTGGGCCAAGCTGAGCTGACTGTTCTCACCCTACTCTTCTTGCAAAGCTTTAAAAGATTCTTTGTTTCTATTTTCATACTATATTTCTCTTTCTCATCTGCTTAACTAATACAGCTCTTATGTTTATTTGTCTAAGAAAGTATGTCCCAGATTTTCATATCAGATTAATAATTCACCATAATAAATGTTTTCTTTACAAGACATTCCTGTCTATACACTGAAATCCAAACCGCAAAGGGAAGTTTATTAAGAACAAAGTAAATTTGATAAAAAATGCATTGACTTTATTAATAAAAATTCAATTTTTTTGATAAAAACATTTCAAACAGAAGTTTATCATGTGTAATTTTTTCAGGAATTGACTTAGCAATTTAACTATTCATTTAATACAGTCAGTCTAGCTACACTTTTAAGTCAGACACACATACCACTTCTCTTGATAGAAAATGTTATTAGGTTAAAGTCATTAAAAAATTATATTCTAAGCCCTAGAGGATAAACATTTATCTACTAAGACAGAAGGATAAAGATTTTAATGGCATCTTGCTTTAGGATTCAAAATAAATAAGGCAAAGATGAGTTTCCATCTTCTTAAGACTAAATTACAGAGATTAAAATATATAAACACAAAATGAATGTGTTCCATTTGCATATTATATTTTGCTCTTAAAGTTGATATTGAAGATTAAGGGTCAGCATTTAATCCTCACTATCCTAATCCCTAAAATTACAAAGACAGGCATAAGTGCATGTCTGCCACACTAAATTACCTTGAAAGAAAGCAAATTCCGGATGAAAAGGGAAGCATATTTATATTACGGTGATTTAAAATCTGTCACCTAAACACATCTTCTCTCCTCGATCCATTGACCTAAATTGCACACTAAAAGCTTGTTTGTCTGCAAATGGGCAGCTAACACTTTGAGACAATCCAGAGATTCTTCACTTATGCAGAATCATGCCAACAATTTTTCTGACTACAATAAACACTGTCTTGTTCATATTCCACAGAAACAGAAATTGTGTTATAAAACAGAAGACTTTCTTTGCATTGCTAAAATCATTTCCTGGATAGTTAATTATGGAAATTCAGAAATGTGGTTATAAGAAGTTATGATGCAAAAATAACTACAGAAACATTTCATTAAAATGCTACCAAAGCTAGCAAAATATTGCTAGATCTGTGGAGTGTTAATGTTTTTTTAATCAAGATATAAAAGATGGACTTTCCCCCCCATGGTTGAAAAATATTTTATAGACAGAATTTATTTCTTGGGTACACTTGTAACACTTTCTGAAGTCTGAAATCCAGTGTAACAAATTCTCAAAGCAAATTAAATCCAATTCACAAATTCACCTAGTGGTTCAGAAACCCCCACAATTCTTACCTTCTTTGGGAAAAATCACATCATATCACTGTGGTGTATACAACAAAAATAGCATAATGGCCTAGCAGAAATAGTCAACATTTGTAAAAGATCAAATTTCTTCCTGCATTATATCTGCTTATTTTTATCAGATATACATTTATTTTAGAATACAATTTCTAAATCACATTATATACATCAACCAGATAATAACACTGGAATAGACTGGGTTCCTCTTTAAATCTGTTTCATCATCAATTTTATGTCTAGAGTATCACATTCCTGCCTTTCAAATGTTATTTCAAACAATTTTGTGTACCTCTGAAGAATGGGAGGGATGCCCACTGTTACAATCTATGCTATTTGTGTGCATCTGTGACAACTTGTATAAATTCTGAAAATATTTTTATAACAAATTATAGGACACTGAAGATTAAAATAAGTCTTTGTTGGTGAATATGCTGAAAAAACTACATAGTCTGATATTAAATTAGTATGAATGATAACTATACTACTGTAAACCCATATTTAAGTATATTTCAAAGTGCACTGAAATTTATTTTATCAAGAATCCTTATTTTATGTAAAAGGCCCAATCATCTTAAAATGGAGACTACACTGAAAATGATCCAGTAATATTCAGCATTTTAGGGCCTACCCCTGCTGTTTGACCAGGGTAGTTACCAAAGCAGACTCATGAAAGCTGAAAAAATTATAATTAATTCTCATTCTGAAGAAATTATTCTGCCCTAATCAACCTGCCTATTAAATCTCAATGCAAATTTGCTAAAGAAAAAATTATGAGGCCAGGTTTACAAAGTAAAATTTTTCATATACTATATCAGAGTAAAGAATGCCTGTGTGGGAATTACTTTGAATGAGCAACAAATTACATTTACTAAACTAAATGAACCATCCGCCTTTTTCTGTTTGTTTTCACAGCCTCACTGGTGCAGAAGACAACGTCAGTTTAATTCCCATCCAAAATGGCAGATAGCCTCCTCACCAGGCTCTCATGTCCATAGTGTTTTCACAGAAAATCTGTAACAGATGTTTTCAATTTTAAGAAGAGGACAAGTATGTTTTATAAATATGTTCTAAACATTAAAGGCTGGCGTTTATAATAATAAGGTACATGCCATTTTTAGACTAGAAAGCCCCAATGACTAAGTACTCCTAAGCCCTAAATTAGCACATAAAGTATTCATAGACCAATACCAATAAAAACAAGTCCTGATGTACTTTATTAAACATTTCATTCAAGTAAATGTGTTTTGTCTCTATCCTCTAATAGGTGATCATTTGTTTCCAAGGAGCATGCATGAAGACATTCAATAATGACATCTATTATCAAACCTTTACTGAAAGGTTTAAGTGGTTAGCTGGATACATCATCTGGCATCAGCATAAAACATAAAAAATGGAAAATCAGTCTCTTATTAGCATGTGTCTCATATTAGCTGGGCTTTCTCTGCTGATGTTTGGAGACTGTGGTACTGTACAGCACTTGGAAGACTGACTTTTATCAGGGCCATTTACTAAAAAGAAAATCTGACCCAGGCACGCTCTTGAAAAAGAGGGTACAGCATATGAATATATCTTAATGTAATAAAAAAGAATATTTTCTAAAATTAATGAATATTTTTGTTCTTTATATTGGTACTTGTGGCATTCACAAGTAGCACTGTCCCAAAGCTGCAATGAAGATCTGTTTTAAAATAGTCCTTTAACATCCATTATTAAATTTCTTTTCCCCTTTTAAATGAAAGATGTTATCCTGACAGCCCAGGCCTCCATTGATCCACTGTGCACACACAGCTCAGATAGGGGGTCTGGGTCGACAGGCTTCTCTCTACCACAGTGTCTAAGCTAGACTTGTAGGGTCAGCTGAGGGAGAGCTCAGTTTTCATATGTACCCAGTTCTTCATTTCTCTGTTAAGATGACCCCAAAGGAAATACTACAAGTAGTAGTAAACTATGATCATTTTATCCTCAAAGAGAAAAAGCTAGACCTCTATCTTTTCGTGCTGTCCCTAACAGTGTTTCAATTTCATTTTTAATGTAAAG
Source organism: Noctilio leporinus (assembly GCA_004026585.1). Taxonomy (NCBI): domain Eukaryota; kingdom Metazoa; phylum Chordata; class Mammalia; order Chiroptera; family Noctilionidae; genus Noctilio; species Noctilio leporinus. The sequence goes on along the minus strand of PVIW01003882.1, from coordinate 49,326 downwards.
CTTTGTACAGTGCTATTTTTTGTCCCTTGGCAATCACCAGAAATCCAGATCCCTTTCTGCAATTAAAAAGCAAAAGACAATTGTATTAGATAATTTCATGAGCTAGACACAGAGAAGGATACATGGTTCCAGGCTGGATGTATCTCTACCTAAATACTCTGCTTTGGATGAATATTTAAGTCTCATCTGCAGTGGAAACCAAATGGGCTGCTTTAGAAAAGCAGCTTGCATGCCAGGGTTTACTCACTGCAGTGCTGTCTGCTTTGAAGATTATTTTAATCTCCCCCCATCCTTGTTCTGAAAGGCAAGAATGAAGAAAATGACAGCTCCATTACCAGAAATGCAGCCTCAGAAACAGACTAATGAAGAATTCTCCAAAGGTATATACTGTTGAGGCACAACCACATTTTTGAAAGCCCTTCCCTAATTTTACAATTGCATTTTATGATATAAAGTCAGGCTTTAAAAATGTTGTTTTTCACATTTACCTTGGTTTTATTTTACATTTTGATTAATTGAAATAAACTACAGCATTGTTATTGTGTTTCATTTCTTTAAGTTTTACTCTGTAATTACTGTCAATTTAGAGGCCAGTTGTAGCCTTGTCTTTGTAACTATTTCATGGAAATGTTTAATTTGAGGTAAAAACAGTTTTCACTCAAAATATACATGACATTGATGATGTAGCTGTTTCATTATTTTTAAACTACATTTAGGATTTATAAAAGAAAAATTATTAATAATTTAATACCTAACACCCCTTTAACACATATATGCTTAAATGTCCCATAAAACAGATTACCCTTCTAAAAAATAAAAGTTTTGAAAAATAGTTACTTTACCTGAATATGCTTGTATTAACTCATCCATACTGATAACATCCATAGTAGTACTTTGATGAAGATATTCAACTCATAAATCTTCCTTTATAAAAACCAGTATCTGAGAATTTATTAGTAACTGTTACTATATGTTTCACTCCTTACAAAAAAAATTATTATAGGTGTGGTACCTACAACTATCACACTGTGTAAAAGATTAGTTATCATGTTCTATTTGAAGGATGCTCACTGAAATTAGTAATTCTGGTGTGGTCAACACTCCTTCCTGCAATTCAGAAATACATATGGATATTAATTTGGTTTTAAAGTGAGAGAGCATTGTTCTCTTTCACTGATACTGAAAATGCAAAACAATAGACATATTTACTTTTGAAACTCAGGATTCTTTCAATTATATTTGAAATGAAATGTTTGCTGACATCTATAGATAAGAGACAGAATGGGGCAGAAATTAAGGCAGCTCCCCTGGTCACTCAAAACCATGGACTTGCTGGCCATGTGCTACTTTTACTAACACCTGGGTCAGTTTGCATTGCTGAAAGGGTGTCTCAATAGTACTGGCTTAGTTGTGTCTTGGGAAAGAAACAAACAACTCTTTCCAGACTCAGAGGATGAGTTTCTTCCCATCTCCCTACCATCAAACTTGACATCTGCCCATCCAAATCCTGTAAGGTTCCATCCAATCACTGTCTTCTTCCTGGTTGTCCAGTTAGCCATACTCTCTTCCACTTGCCAAAGCTCTTACCACATTGTAGCTCTTCATGTCCATTCTCCAGGATGCTTGTTCTTAAATTTATAGGGTTTGAGAATCTTATAAGAGATACAAACACACTCCTCAGAGGGAAAATACATACTATTTTGCAGGAGATTCATCCCCCACACCTTTCTGAAGCTCATCTATGAATGCCTTAGGGGTCCTGGACCCCAGATTGATAATGTCAGCCTTCCAAGGAGCTTAGCAATCAAGAACAATGATTGAGAGCACAGCCTCCAGGTAGACAAGTCTGGGCTCATATCCCACCAACTACGTGTAGGACCTTAGATAAGACATTTGGACTTGCTATGGTCCATTTCCTAATCTGTACAATTGCATTGATTACTGCAGGTACCTCACTGGCCTGTTACGAGAACTGAACAATACAGTGAGCATATAATTTTAGCTATTATATAGTGATTCAAAATATAAGAGTTTTTTATACAGTGTAGTAGCTGTTTGTATCTATCTCTTTTAATCCCCAGTCAATGACCATCTGTTAACTCACTTTGCACACTACCAGATACCTTAAAAAGTGGCTTCAAATATGTTATTGAGGCAAAACTCTTTTTTAAAAAACTTAAGAATTTTTGTAACAGCACATTATATACAGGTCTGTCCTGAAAGTATCAAGTCAGAACTGTTTTAATTATGTTGACACATTAGTTCGATACTTTCAGGACAGGCCTGTATATCAAATTTGCAGAATCAATGAGTTTGCTTCAAAATTGTAAACTCTTCAGTCATTATCTGTTTGTTCATATGGTCACAAAGCATTCCATTGACCAGAACTACATGAGTTCTCTCTCTTTAAAAATAATACACATGGACTTCTTTGGGGGTTGGTTTTCATACTGCCTGTCTGCCTGGGAGGAGACTCTTCAAGGTTTCCTTTGTACTTATGATTCCAAGATGAATTAGTTTTTCCAGGACCTTCTAACTTAATTATTCCAAAGGTAGATTGCTTTTTATTAGCAAATAGAAAAATAAACACACACCAAGTCCTCCTCTGTCATTTTGAAATTTGTTTTCTCTCAGTTACATGAAAAGATTTCAGTTCTTTCTGACATGCAGTACAGAAAGGCACATGCTCCATGTTCCTTTATTATTCCATAGACTTCAGTAAATTCTGTTCCTATTCTTCTTTCGAGATTTATTAATACCAGCTTTTAGTCATCTGTAAAGTCATGCATGCTGGCTGCAAGCATTCGTGTTACCCTGGTCTGGAGCTTTTCAATCTGTTATATGTCTTTTGGGGTGAAAGGTTCATGTCTATAATATTTCTGTTTTGTTCATGCTGATGCAATAGAATTTTATAACATACAACAAAGAACTGGAATCTTAGCAACAGCATATGTAAAAGCATGTCAAGAGAAAAGGGCAATTTGAGGACCGCTGTCAGAGACAGAGTCCAAGGGGCCCTGTCCCAGAGTCATCTATCCCATGGGAGCATTATCCCAATTAATTGGAATAATACATCACCTAAATTGAACAACAGAAATCATATTTGTACAAAGAGTAAAAGGAAAGATTGTTAATTAAAGATTGGCCAGAATCATGCCCAGTTATAACTCCCCACTTCATAGCATCTTTCCACTCCCTACCAGACTAAAACAAAATATCATTAGAGCAGAACCATTGTTTAAGCCTTAATCCCATCCATTTTCTCACTGGATTTATTTAAGATCTTATAAGAGACTAATCTTCAAAGCACAAGGTATGCACCATATTTCTCCTCTTATAACCTTGACATTCACTATCATCAAATCTGTAGGATGGGGGATGTGGTAAAGGACAGAAAACACTTCTAAAATTCTTTGCAGTTATCTTTGTATTGTGATTGTATTCTATAAAAATTTTTTAAGTAAAAACAAATGTTTTATCTAATCTAACCCTTTAAGAACCACTAGCAAAAGCAACCTCAGGAAAGGAGGTGGATGAACCAATGCTTTATTTAACATTACATTATCTCTGACCTTGAAATATTACTTTAGGCAATGAGGTCATATTCATCACCACAACAGTATTGGAGATTAAGCCTCAAATAAAACATTTCTCTAAAACCTATGAACTTGGTGAAAAATCATCTAATCATCAAGACTAGAATAATTTATTTCATTATTAATAGAACTAGTTGTAAGTATGACTAAAGAGTCAACACAAAAATACTTAGATTACTCAGGGTAATCACTTCCACAATGACTAGGGGATTTTCTCAGACTGTGTTCATTGTCACTAATAACACATTTCAAATCTGTGACTTTGCAAGGGACTTATTTTGATGGCCTAGTAGAGTCAGGAGCAAAATTCAATGCTAATTATTAAAAAGCCATGATAAAGGCTGATACTGCCACCTGCATTAACTTGGTGCTGGTTCTTCTTTTCATCTCTTGATTAATATGGGGCTGACTTTGCAATTTGTGGATTAACTATACCTTTTACTAGTTGCTTTTCACCTACTGATTTCCTGCCTCTTGGCCATTTCTCAACTTATTTTCATATCCCCCAGAGGGCAAGGAGAAAAAATTAAACTCAAACCTATGGAATTTGCTTTAATGAAAGGAAAAAGAGGAGATTGGAAACCTCTGGCTAAAATGAGGTTTGGGGATTTCATATTTGCCTTGGTTCCAGTTGACCTAGACTAGCATTGTTCTACTTTATATGAAGTTATTCATCCTTCTCTTCCACAAGACAATTTAACCATGACCATGATGGGAAAGCTATTACACAACCAAAACTTTTCACACATTTTCTTAAACAAATTATATTTAAGAAGATAAATTAACATAAATCTTGAGACAGATATTTTAAGGTGAAAAATTTGGGAAAAAATACTTGAGTACACACATCTGTTCTCATTTCCAAATTATTCTAATACTTTGCTCAAGAAATATGGTGTAACTGCTTCAATTTTATTAATAGGTTTCTGCTCATTGACAGCTTTTACTGATAAAAGTACCCCAGCCCAAATCCCTAAACGGTTAATGCTGGTGGGTGAGCTGGATTCATGAGCCTAATCCTAAACAAGTGAGGTGAAGTTCTATCAGGTCTATTTCAGCATATCGAGGATTACTGTTGGCTGTCTAATCCTGCTGAGCCTCAGGGAGGAACTTTCATTGTATTTGAAATCCTGGCCAGGAAAGAACAGAAGGTTAAATGGGTGCCTTGCTCTGTAATCAAATATCACAGGCACTACTTATCTATTCAATGAACAACTGACTTAAAAAATCAATTAGAAACCAAATAGTTTCTCAGGAATTTTTACTAGAAAGAGGCAAGATTTTTTTTAATGAGTTTGTTTGATAGATTTTATAGTAGACACCTACAGATTCTGGAGCTTCAAAAGTGCTTATATGGTTTCTAAAATATGCCTTGTCCCATAATATAGAGCTTCTGTACTATTTTCTTGTGAATGCAGGGCATTTCAGGAATAATGATGTCACAGTCTAGCATAGCTGACTCATTTACCTAAAGAAAGAAAAAGTCATGCAAAATCAATCCACACAAACCATTGTTTGAAATAATAATGCAAATAGAGGGCAGAGCAAAGTAGATTTATAGTAAACAAATAGTACAAAAATAAACTGTGTTTTGCTACTCACAAGTGTAAACCTACTTTTGACCGATCCTGTAAGTATTATTGTTTTTATTGAGATGATTTAGATCATTTATCTCTTCTGAAATGCATTCCTTCAATAATACAGCATTTGTGAAAAGATTAGGATCATGGGGGGCGGGGGGGAATGTCAGCCCCAGGCCCTGGGCCTCTTTGTCCCCAGTAGGTAGAGGCCCCTTTGGGTTTTCGGAAGGTTAACACCCTTGTCTTACCACCCCCATGCTCTCTACCTATCACTCTGAGTGGATGTCACAGTTCATGCACACAGACAAACAGGCTGACCTGACCAGTCCATGTGACCTTGGATGTGCGTAAGATCAAATCTGGTTATTAATATTGGAGACAAACAAAATGTAATCTTCCAGACACTGGAGAATTGAGTTAGAAATTATGCAGGAGGCATTCCCTATCAATAAGCTGTCGCATGATGCTAAGGGTTAAACTGTTCACCAGCTTCTGAGCAAGAGGTTATGCTTTTTTTTTTTCTGTTCTGTTAATGTTGTAGAGAGAAGTTTGCTCAGGGCCATTATATGTATGCCCAGCTTATCTGTCCTTACACTTTCAAATATTTTTGGGCTCTTTGCTTTATATGAATTCTTATAAGGTAACCCATTTACAGACTAAACCAGATATAATTGGGAAAGTATTGCCCTTTCATAGTTACAGAAGATATTTTACAAATGGGATGAAACACTTTTAATGTGCATGTAACTTTAACCCTAGGTTCTCATTCTTTATAATTGTTATTTTCCAAAACTTTCTCTCAGAATATACCCATAATCTAGGCTAAAAAGGGGAAATAAGTAAAATTATTTAAATGCCTAGGCAAATATGAAATGTACTACAGCAATAAATGCATTATTTTCTCAACCAATTACTAAGATTAAAGAGGGAATTTAATCCTATATTCCCTCCATAATTTACAAAATCATTTCCATGTTCTCTGGTCACAGGCCTCCTGATAGGACATTTATATGTCATTTGAGGTCGTATCAATATTCACAATTTGGCCAAATCTCTGCCACAGTATTTCTCACAAAAATACACTTTTAAAATCATCACAAATTTTTTATTTCAGTACAGTGGTGGAAAATGTACCTCTTTAAATCCTGCAAAGAATTTTGTTCTGCACTGCAAACATGCATTGTAAAATAGCAGTAAAATCTTTCTTTTTCTTTGAAAAAAAAGGATTAAAAATTATTTTTTTGTTGTCTGTTAATCACCAAACCATTTTTCTTGGAGAATGTATCTGGCTTTATGTATTTTAATAGTATATATATACATATATATATATATATATATATATATATATATATATGTGTGTGTGTGTGTGTATATATTTTTTTTTTTTTGCATAATGAACTAGTCTTTAATGAACTATTAAAGCTCTCAGTGAAGGTACATTCTAAGGTTTCAGGCAAATGACAGTAGGATTATGTCACCATAAACTGTTCCCATCCTTTACCTCATAGTATTTTACATCAGTTGCTTTCTCAAATAGCACATACCCAATAATGCTTTAATTTGTAAAACAACTACCTGGTATTAATAGATTTTGGCTATAAAATGTCCTTACAGAGCCCTGGCTAGTGGCACAGTGGGTAAGGTGCCGACCTGCAAACCCAAAGTTTGATGGTTCAATTCCCTAGCCAGGGCACATAACCAGGTTGCAGGCCAGGTCTGCAGCCAGGTCTGTAGCTGGAGGCAGGTGAAAAAGGCAACCATACATTGATGTCTCTCTCCCTCTCTGCCTCTCTCCCTTCCCCTGTCTCTGAAAATAATTTTTAAAAAAAATTTAATGTAAAATAAAATAAAACAAAATGTTTAAAAAAAAATGTCCATCCATTTAGGCAAGAGAATGTCATGTGTATCATAGCAGAGCAAAATGCTTTAGGTCACATAACTATACTATACTGTACTATGTCTTTTAGTTAAGCACAAACCCCAAAAGTTTTCTAGAACACTTGTGTTGTATGCTCACTGAACCCTATCCCATCCCACATACCCAGGGCTCACCCCAGAGGATCAGAAAACTCCTAACCTGCACTCATCTATATGAACTCAGCTGGGTTCAGTATCTGATTAAGCCAATTAAGTTATTAGCAAACCTTTGAAATAACTGATTTAATTTTTTTAAATCAAACCACCAGTGATTTTATTAGTCTGACTCTTACAGACTATGGGGAAAGGGATTGTTTAGTTTGGGTCTTTAGTGGAACACTAAAGGCTGTAATGCCTGTGGGACTCATACAGTCTGGTGTGGGCATTTTAAAGTACATCCACATCTAAAAATATAGTTCTTGGGGTCAGTACAGAATTGATTATTTCAAGTTGATCTATAAAAAAAAAGTACTTGCATATGAACTAGACAAAGATCCAGTTTTTAACTTGCAAGTGGTTAAAACATAAGGTATTATGACAGGGTAGATGCTGTTGCTCATGAGCATGGGCACCATATGTATATGCTTCTTTTTTAGCACTGGTTGTCATTGTGGCTGTCAGTGTATCTGTACTACATGATATGTTCAGGAGAAAAATAAATGCAAGAGATCATTAAAAGAAAACTGTAAGATTATAGACCATATATAACACAGTTCTCTTTCATAGACAGTATCAAGAGCTATTCACACACACATTTATGTTTGTGTGTGTGTAAATATATATATATATATATTTATATATATATAAATCCATATATATATATGGATTGAGAGAGAGAGAGAGAGAGAGAGAGAGAGAGAGAGAGAGAATACACTGTTATGAAGTAGAATTCCTAAAAAGTCCCCACAGAATCTGCCATCTTAGAATAGCAAGAAAATGAAAAATTACAGAATCATTACAGTGAGCTACAAATGAGCATACAATCCATCGGACATGTGGAAGGGAGCTCTCCTGAGACCTATAAGATTCCTGTTCAGAAAATAGACTATGTATCTGCTGCCTGGGGATATCTGTGTACAAGGAGAGTGAATGTCTGCAACTAGGAGGAGGCAAAGCATGATTCCAAAAATTGACCAAAAGCATATCCCTGACAAATTCAATCAAGGGGCCTTAGAGTTTTTGTTTTGTTTTGTATTAACTGATTTTTGGAATCAGAAAATAGTTTCTTGGCCTGATAGTTGACTAAAGGGCCAGACCTTCGACAACAACAAAAAAAATGGCTGTTTTCTTTATAAAAGTTTTCTATTTTTCCTACTGTAATGGGTCTGTGTGTGTGTGTGTGTGTGTGTGTGTGTGTGTGTTTGTACATCAAAATATGTAAACCTCTTGTCCTTAGAAGCAAAACAATGAATAAGACAGAAGACAATTCCTTCTATGATTTCCATGGATGAGGTATGCCACATTGGCCAACCTGAGTGAAGTCCTAGTTTGTGAAAGAAGGGGACTCACAGAGAACAGCAGAAAACACAATTTCTCTCTCTGAACATGGGAGAAAGACTCCGATGGAGCCAAGCTTAGAAAAACACCCATATTTACTATCTATCATCTCATGGTGTCTTTAAATCTACAGTAGCCTTCAAAATCTTCTGGTTCAGTGATCCCCAAACCTGGCAGACTGGCAGGATCATCTCTTTAAATATAAAGATACCTGAATGCAACCCAGAGGCTATGGCCTTGGAACCAATATGTTTTCAATGGTCAGCTTCTTCTCACCCAGTCTTCCCTATTATCTTCTATGCAAATCTCTGAACTGGAACACAGCCATTTCTAGAATGCCTTTACCCATAAACATTTCATGGCTCCAAAAAGTTTGAAAGTGCTTTCATTCTAGTAAAATCTCAGTGATAAATGCCTTTTCTACATAACAGGCACTATCTAGTGAAGTCAATGCAATTCAGCCCCAGCTACTCTTCTAGATCTCCGAATACAGAGTCTCATTCAAATTCTTCACTTTCTCCCAAGATTAAAGGACAACTTGGATTTATATGAGCACCTCTCTGCTAATGACACAAATATGTGCTTACATTCCTTGTTTACAATAGCAAATAACTAGCTGTCTGCCTAATATGCGATTATGCATTTAATGCTTTCCTCCTGCACTAAACTATAAGCTCCACCAGAACAAGCCCAGTGTTTTACTTATTTGCTGCTCTATCTTTATTCCATAGCACAGGTCCTAGCAGAATGGGTTCTCAATAAATGAACAAGTGAAATGATTAGTCAAGTAAATATATAAAACACAGGACATGAAGCAATATAGTTCTATTATTACCCTTCTTCCTGTTTACAAGAAAACTACATAAGCATGCATTTGCAAATTAAAAACAATAAATGGAAAAGCAGCAACCTGATATATGTGTAGCTACATCAGCAATTTAAAATGAGATACTTGGTAAGGCTCAGAATAAATTCCGCTCTGAGAACCAGGAAGTGATTATGTTTAGACCAGATCTCAAAGACTGTTAAATTAATCCTCATTTTCTAATCATAATGGTAACTCAGGGCCCATTTCATAGATGAAAAAGTTGTGGTATCAGCTGAAAAGCAAAAGTAAAATTAATACGAGACACAGAAGCTTTAAACCTTCATTTTTCAACTATTAGCTCCACTTGCTACCACTCATTTGCAAATTCACACTTGGCAGACTTTAAAACTGGAATTTAAAAGTGTAATACACAATTCCTTTTCTGTGGGCAAACTTCTAAGAAAAAATTGGTATCAAAACACATAAAAGGATACACAAATATTTATTTTCTATGAGCTTTATATACTCTTGTTTAATTTGATAAGCATAGCTACATTCCTCTTTAGAGCAAATTTCAGTTGGAGAGATAAAGTTAAGAAGGGCTTTCAAGGCATGACAAGTCCTAGATATAATAGTGTAACCATGTGCACTTATAGAAATTAAAAAGAATGCCTCCTCAATAAGAAAAGCAGAAGTTATCTCTAAGGATGGAAAGCAATGCCAACTGAATAGATGTGCTGACAAAACTCCAGTAATATATTCCAAATATAAGAAAATATTCAGAATATATTTTTGAAAACTATTTTTGTACCTTAATTAAGATCTATGGAACTCAGTGGGGTGAGGTTTTTTCTCCATTTACTAATAAATGAACTGAGGCACAGAAATGCTTGCCAAAAACCACATAAACAGTGACAAAGTCCATTGGACACTTTAAGACAAAAAGTGCCTAATACTTCTTTTAAACTGCTCTTGAGTTACAGAGGAAGAGGGAAATAGATGGGTACATCTTTCCCTGCCTTTTTCTGAGACATCACCCACACACTCCCACCACACTCCACCCCAACATGTTAATAATGGGGGGTATCAAAATGTGATCTCCACCTTATTTTTTTAATTGTTAACATTTTTATTTATTATTTTTAGAGAGAGTGGAAAAAAGGGAGTCAGAGATGAAAAGAAACCTCCACGTATGGTTGACATCCACTTTAGTAATCTCCTCAGTGCTCAAAGACATAAGTGCTGAACTAGGCAATCTTTGAATTTCACTGTTTCAGACTCCAGAAAGCAGCTCTAGAGACTCTTTTAGCATGAGATAATATGGAAGCTTATCATGTTTTCTTGCATAATTTCCCTATAATTTTTTTTCATAGCAAAATAAAAGAAATTACACATTGCTATCTTTCAACAGTAGGAAGACTAGCAGCCCAACCCCTGACTGACCTCGTCCTACCCATGTCAATAAGCTTTGTAAGGATGATAAGTCTCTGGAAATAAAGAACTTCAAGGAACATTTATAACTTTTGAAATAAAAAAGGATGATGCCTGAAATAGCTGTAGATAAAACACTAAGGCTATTTTATCAGTGATTAATGCAATCAGATATTAGAAATAAATATATTTCTGTTTATACCTACAAAAAGAAAAGTTATTCTGGTTAGCCAGAAAGCATCAAGTAATATTTCAATTTATTCATATCATTACCATTATGAAAATATGAAAATAATTCTCACAAACATCACATAGATAGGGAGGCAAAAGAAAGAGAGGACTCAAATTATACCGTGACTGTACATTACTTTTCAACAATGGGGCAATATCTTTATTGGTGTGGAAGCAATAAACACACTATTTATCAAAGTTTTGCAAGGCAGGAATCTAATTTTTCCCCAATACCACAGGAAATATAAAAATTAACTTTCTAGATGTCACAAAGAAGTAAATATTGCTTTAAAAAAGTATTATATAGAGTACTAAAAAATCCTCACAAGTTTCTTGAATTCAGAAAAGCTATTAACAAGGACAATTTACAAGAAAAAAATAAAGCACAGATGAAAAAATATGTATTTTCTTCTAAACACTGGTGATTTTCTTGAGGACAGGAATTGCCTCATATACCATTTGTGTCTGTCTTACCATTGGGGTTCAGCACAATAAAATTTTAACAAATGAGGACATTATAAGCATTTGTATATATATTTTAAAGATTTTATTCATTATTTTTAGAGAGAGAAGGGCAGGGAGGGAGGAAGAAAGGGAAAGAAACATCAATGTATAGTTGCCTTTCACCTGCCTCCAGCTGGAACCTAGCTAGAGATCTGGCTTGAAACCTGGTTATGTGCCCTGGCTGGGAATCGAACCAGCAACCCTTGGTTTGCAGGTGCCAATCCACTGAGCCACACCAGCCAGGAGCATTTGTGTATCATTAGAACAAAATGTGTTTCAGTAAATTTGTTTTAAATTATATCAATATTTTATTCCTACAAATTCAGTTCATAGGTATTTTTTGAAGAACATAGCATAAATCAAATAAATGATTTACAGTCTGACATAAAAAAGAATTAAAACTACATACTGTTATTAGTGATTTTTTTTTCTAATTTGCTATCCATCACTATCACCTCCCAAGGTCTTTAAATCTCTATCTACCTCGTATTCCTTCCTTTCTCATGGTATATGTGTGTTTCTCAAAGATCAACTGTTACAGTTACACTCTTACTTCCATTTTCTTCTGCCATAAATAAGACCTTCTTTTCCAGGTTTCCTTTCCCAGTGCAAGACACTGTGACAGTGTCTCTCTTAAGACTATGTGTACTGGACCCAGTCCATCTGAATTCAATCCTGACTCAGTTGTCACTGTTACCAGCTATGTGACCATGAATAAATTAAGTAAGCTTTAGCCTTAGTTTCCTCATCTTCAAAATAGGCTTGTTAATAGTACCTACCTAATAGGATTGTTCTTAGAATTACATGTTTCTATGTTTAAAGAACTTGGAAGATTATCTGCCACCTAACAACTGCTCAACAAACATTAGTACTATTAATTTTATTACTGAACTTGTAGCCAGAGTGAAGCAAAGATTAATAAAGAATGGGAGAGTCATAAAAATTTGTAAAATTATTTTTAAAAAATGAAGAGGAGCTAACCAGGGACAAAATAAGAATTGACTGGCAGTAATAAACATTCAGTTAATATTAGTGATTGACAATACAGGACTTCCATGCCTAGACTTATTCCCAAAAGAAATGAAATGTCTACATAAAAACTTGTGCAAAATGTTCATAGCACCATTATTTATAACAATCAAAAAGTGAAAACAACTCAAATACCCATCATCTGATGAGAGGATAAATAAAATATAGTTTATCCATACAATGGAAATTCTGTAACAAAAAAGTATGAAGTACTGATATATGGAACATTATAGATGATTCTTGAAAATATTATGCTAAGTGAAAGAAGCCAGTCACAAATGACCACATAAGGTATAATTCCATTTATATGAAATTTCCAGAATAAACAAATGTAAAAAGATAGAAATAATTAGTGGTTGTCTGGGTTGGGATTAGTAAGGTGAGAAGGTACAGGAATTTTTTTTTTTTTTTTGAGTCAAAATATTTTAAAATCAATTGTGGTAATGGTTGTGTACTACTGTGAATATTGAAAAAAAAAAAACACATTTAGTTGTGTACTTAAAATAAGTGACTTGCATGCTGCATGAGTACATCTCGATAAAGCCGTGGCAAATAAAAAAAATACACCGGCAGCTAGACCAAAAATAATGGCTTCAACATTCATTGCACTGCCCATATGGGTAGATTTTGTAACATATAACTTTAGTTTCTTTACTATTTACAACTGATTTCTTGAAACTTTTAGTCTCATTGCCTATATAATTTCATGTTTAATTATTGAGATTTCTCTCCTAGCCCATCATTTTCCCACTATGAACATCTGACAGTTGATCACTTTAAGAACATACTTGTTCTAGTACCTAATTCCCTGAATTTTAAGGTTCTTTCTGAGCCTAAGTGTCTTTTGGCACCTGTTGTGACTTTCAAAGATGAGAATAGAGTACTAATTAGGTAGACATTAATTTGAGAAAACCTTGGCTTTTAAGGATACTTTCAAAAAGACTTAGTGCTGAAACATTTGGGGATGGGGGGTGGGAAACAAAGCTGTTCCAACGGTGGAACCAGGACCTGTCTTTTGTTAGGGGGGAAAAAAGGCTTAATGTGCTCCCACAATGACTGAGTCCATTTGCTTTTTGGAGAACTTGTCACTTTTACGAAATCATATCCTGTTCCCTGAACCTTTGATTAGTCATGTGTGCATTAAGAACTGATTTCACTGCTTGTTGACGAGTCTTGCACAACATCATCAAAGGTTTATAATCTCTAGGGACTGAGAACACTTACAGCATGCAGGAAGAGATTTCTGTGATCTACTTTAAAACAAAGTAAGTGACATTAATGATTAACTCATAATCTTCATCAATTTTTTAAATGTGTTTATATACTGTATCTCTCTTTCTGTCTCTGTCTCTGTCTCTGTCTCTCTGTCTCTCCCTCTCTCCCTCTCTTTTTCTCTCTCACACAGACACACGCACACACAATTTGTTCCAGGGTTTGAGCAAAGTAAGTATAAGTAAATCTCCCTGGATGAACACTGAAAACATCACTGGAATCCTGGCATTCTACTTTTTTAATCATCTAACATTGGGACCTGATAGATCCACATTCTTCTACACCCACTGACAAAGAATTAAATTCATTTTGGGGAAATTATTAGCATACAAAAAAGGGAACATTAATTTCAATGTACTTCTGTATCAATGGTTTTCTAATGAGTTATCAAGTTCTACAAGAAAGAATAAAATGACCTAGTGCATGCTATAGGAACTTATAAGTAAATATTATGACTGAGAGTCTCTTTTAAAATATACCTAAATAAATGTTGACAAAATTAAGCAATTAGAAAGATAGTTTTGCATTTACAATTTAAATATGCTATTTCTATCTCTGTGTTAAGAATGAAAACCCTAAAAAAATATTTCTACATAAACCCATTTTAATTCTCTTACAGAATTAAGAGAGCCAAGACTGTTTTTCTCTGGGGAAAAAGTTATTTATGAATTCCTCTTGGACCTATTTTTAAGGAATTTGGTTATGAAACTAGGGAGTAACTTCTCAGGGAACACTCATCATGGAAAAATTTGTATAATAGTTTCATCCAAATGTATTTTTAATTATTTAATCTGCTAATAAAATCATAATAAAAAAGTTCACAATAAAATAGAACTTGCTTTTAGCCAAATTATTTCTTAAAAGACATGGTGCAGACTCTGTAAAAAAAGTCATGGTAGTCTCATACAGTAAATAGGAGAGAGTCCACTCCCTTCTAAAGTAGTGTGCAATATCAATTTACCCAATAAAATAACTTCTGAAAGTACATTCTGGTGTTCATATAATTCCCATTTTTGGCATGTTAACCTTACTTCAGAGAATGACACTATTTGGTGTAAAAATTGGGGATCATTTGCTCCCCTCTCTCTCAGGTTTGATGTCACCTATCTGTCCCTCAGTGCCAGATGCTGACTATATATAGAATTTAAGGGAGAGACCTTAAAAACCAACTCTCTTTCAGAGGTTACAACAATTAGACTTGATACTTGATTTCCCACAATGGAACAGTGAATGATTTTAGGCCCCCGGGACATATGCTAGTGTTGTTCTCAAGCCTGCCAAATGAATAGTTAGAAAGATTTAAAGTCTTTGAAAGGCACTGCACATTATAATTATCACAATGTCTTGCATGCCTTACAACACTCCAGCCATAGGTTTGGGAGCTTCTCTACTGGACATGGTCCTGTCATTTCAAAAGTCAGACAATTCTTACTTCCCAATAGAAAAGAAAAAAAAAAAAATCATTCATGAGCATGGCCAATTGCAGCAATGGCAACAGTGGTTGATTTCTGCAGGATTTTGTAGCCAGACTCTGGAAAGCAAGATTTCCCAAAGCTTCTTGAAGTCAATGTAAATAATTCTAACAAGATTCAGAGCTCTTCAATGGAATCATGAGCAAATTTTTGAAAGAGAAGGGCATGCATAAGAAACATGTGCTGGAAAGAAAATTCCTGGAATTTGTTACCTAAATAGAACCAAGGTAGAAGTGAAAGATAAAAGTAAAAAAAATAATGATAATAATTCAAAACACAATTGTTTTTTAAAAAGTCTATAGTAATTAGCAAGTGAGTAGGACTTCCTCAAGTAGTTAAGGATGCCAGGAAAAGGGAAGAGGAGGTGTGGGTTCTGGGCAGAGAACAGGCTGTGCTTGGCTGTTCTGTGTAGTAAGTTAAATGCTTAGGGAGGCACATTCCCCTTTTCAGGTCAGCGGGGTACCATTTAGTACATTACTGCTGAAGTACTCTGGTGACTTGAATGAATTAATGCAGCTTCTAATGGTGTTTAAGTTGCCAGCACTGAGAGCTGAGGCACCAGAAGTGATAAATATTCTATTAGTCCTTTCTATTTAATAAACCAAACATCCAAAAATGCCAGTGAAAAAAGTTCCTTTAAAGTGAAAGAATTGTGTCGTGATTGGAATATTCAGGTGACAATTTTAATCAGCAATTTCTCTTCCAGCTTGTAGATGACCCAACAAGTCTAAGCTCATCATTCAGGTTGATTGCATGGCAGTCAAGTATGCAGTCTTGTCTAACCAGCTCTTAGGTTACTTGACATCTGCAGGATCTTTAAGGGAATCTGTTAACTTGGAGGAATAAACAAGGGTTCCAAAATGATTAAGGGCCCTAAGCAAAATATTTGCCTCTGTGCCTCCTGGCCTTCTTCTTCCTTTCCCACTCCTTGGTTTTCCTTTCCTCAAGTACATCAAAAGTGTTTTTATTAGCAGAACCTCAGAATATAGGCCAAGGCAGGTTGAGAAGAGAGCATAGTTAGGACTCTAGCCCAGTTTCTTATTATCTGTGGGGACTTGAGCAAGGCAGTTTACTCTGAATCTCAATCTTCACATGTTGAAATGGGAATAACAACATCTACCTATTCAGAACAGTAAATGAGATAATGCACACAAAAAGTTTAGCTTATTATGATTGTAGTCCTTATAGCTTCTCTCTTCAAAAAGTAGCACCATTTTAAAAGGTGATAAATAGATAAGTCAATTACCAATAGGGCTTCACTGTTGACAGACTATGTAGCATGAGAAGAAGGGATATTTTGAGTAAGTTTCTTGCTAATATCTCATACATCACACATAGACAGTCAGTAGCCAACTTTAGCTATCAATGAGGCTCTTCTTGATACAGGACACATAATCATAGCCTAAAAATCAGTGTTTTAAAACTTTAAAAGCTTTCTTCCCAAACCACAGTTAAGCGATACAATCAAACCTGTCAATAGCTCATTTCTTTCTGCCTCAGTCCTGCATTTCACTAATTTTATCAGCAGATATCCAGATATAAATAAGTCTTCAACCCTAACCTTCCTCTACCACTCATTCAAAATTGCTTAAAGGGAAAATATAACCTTAACATTTATTTCTCCAGCAATAAGAAGAAAGAAATGAATATTCTATGCTATGTAATATGTCTAATAAAAGAAAGGTTTTAGGAAAACCTGAATCAATAATTTTTTAAAGTATGGTCTCAATACTTTCATATTTACATGTACACATTTAATATTGTAAGTCTTACAGTCAAGACCACAAAAATAGGGTTGGTTAAAATAAGAAAATAAAACATTAATAAAAAATTGCAAAACCAAATAAAGTAAAATGTTGCCATATGTAATATTTGTTACCTGGGATAATACCACATTAGGTTGTTATAACCATTGTTCTTTAAGCAGAACTGTCACCGAAGTATTGTAAACTGAATTTTCAAAAGATTCTCCAAGAAGCATCTGGCTCTATAAAGGAGTTGACTAAAGTTATAATCTGACAAATTTTGCATTTTTGATAGAGTAGTTTTCTTCTTCATTTTCCAGGAAATGCATCAGCAGCATCACCCTCATGTATGAAAAATAACATTCATGTGCCAGCTAATAGAAAAGCTCTATTCTGTACTCATACCTCCAACATAACACCTGTCTGAAACTGATCAATAAAGTCTTGTCATGTTCGAGGGCGATGAGAGTAAGCCAAGATATACAAGTGACAATGCTCTACATCTACTGGTGACCCAGGAGAGCAGTCACATTTAGTCTTTTGCCAGACCAACCACTGATGAAAAAATCATAAAAGTTTTGATATCTAGTATATGGGTTCAACCTTTGATTTTATTAATGTCTCTGTCACATTAGAAGAATGGAGTGAGTTAGGAAGCCTCATCTTAGAGAAGATGGCTCATATAATATCACATTTACATCCATACACAGGACATTTTAAAACTTGGCACATAGTAAGTGCTAAATAAATGCTTCTACATTTATTAGAAGTAAAACTTGGGTTATCATTTGCATATTCTGTAAATAGAACTTTGACCTTTGTGTCTATATCTAACACTACACTCCTCTTGGCTGCAGAACCTGTGAAGATGGTTTCTCGTGGGCCAGAGGGTGCTGTTCCTACATTGTTCTTCTTTTGAATAAATCATATCATCATAAACCTTCATGCAATACACTGATAATTTGGGGAAAAGTGCCTTTTGAGGTTTGAATTATCTGAATAATGAACAAATCTCCACGTCTAATTGAACTCAGCCTGAGCATGGGCTCCTATGCAAACAAACTTGGGAAAGCATTTCTAGTAGAACTCAGGCAGGCCAGATGTTCTGGAAGCAGAACTCGGTCATTATGCACATGCCAGCTCCTCCTCACTCCACCCCAGGCCAAGACCCTTTCAGCAGCATGAGGCCTGGCTAACATATGACTCTGGCTACATCACTGCATGGCATCCCAGGACCCACTGGAACACTTCAGCAATTTTCTACAAGCTCCACTGACAGGGACAACTAAATTGAAGCCAAAGAAACTCACAGGGAAGGCATGTTTATTATGAGATAACACCTTGGTCTGCATTACCTAACCGACCTCAAGGTGGGTGACCCACAGGTGATTTACTATTTTTGGTTAAACCATACCTACACTTCACAGGCTATAGAACAAGCAGAAGTTAGATAGAAACATAACATAAATCATAAAGTACAAGGTGACATGGTCTTGACGTGTGGAGAATGGTAGTGCCAATTTTTTTTTTGTATTTCAGCTGTGGAGGGTAGTATGAAGTGAGGTGTGTGTGTGTGTGTGTGTGTGTGTGTGTGTGTGTGTGTTTCTGTCTGTCTGCCTGTGTGCTTTTAGAAGGAGAGGAAAAGCTCATAGAGTGAAGTACTGTCCTCCCTAATGCTCATCCTGACATAATCATTGCACCTGAACACCCAGGAATTCATCCAAAGAAAACAGCTCCTTTTAAACAAAATGCACCCTAGGAAAGACTGCTTTTATGAGAAGACTTCTTTCCCTTAATTACAAGGATGCTAGTTTTCTTGGAGAAATTAGATGTGTAATATTGCAACATAGAGTAAGTACTTCCATGGAGAAAAGGTTTAGGTAAGATAAAGTAGTAAGAATTTCAGAAAACCAGAGAAAAGATACGAGTGTGAGCCTGACAGTAGCATTCCAATTAAGGAAAGATACATCAAACGTAAAATAAGGAGCTTCTAGTGACATATTTCATTCTATTCTGATTTTTGTCTGGGTTTGTTAACAATTTCTCTACCCTGACATGGATGTTGCTAATGCCTGGCCTAAAGTAATCTTTCAAAAAATTGCTATCTATCATCATCTATCATCTTTTATCTATCATCTATCTATCAGGTATTTGGATAAATGAAATGCAGGATCATTTTTTTCCTAATGAGATACAAAGAATGGTTCAGCATATAAGGAATACATTCCTTGCCATGTGAATGCAGTGAAAAGGTCCATGTTTGTGCTGGAGTCACTGTGTTAGGAAACATGGCTGTGCTTCAGCAAATGTCAAGCTTAAAAACAGAAGTAGACATGTTACACAGGGCTGGCCAATTACACTGCAATCTGAGAACATGGCTGATTTATTAATTGCTATTAGCTAACCAGCTCGTCCGTATTTGATCTCTGTATTTATCCATTCTAAGTATAATGCAAACATGTATTGTTCTACTACAGAAACTGTTTTCTCCAACCTCTGCCTTGGTTTTTTACAAGAGAATACAATAAAATAACTTGAATTGTGATTACTTTTAAAAATAAATCCTGCAACTGGAATTGAATTTCACACTGCATTTCAACTTTGAATGGAATATAAATCTAAAACTAATACAAAAAACTGCACAATTTTCCATATTCAGGTTAACATTTAGCAACAGAAAAGAATAACTTTTGTTTACCTCTGAAAATAGCTCTCCTCATCTAAACAAGTGATGAGAATAAGATTGAGAAAAACCTGTTTTGGTTTCTTAGACACACACGCACACATATTCCAATTTCCTTTTGCACAATGACTTTTATGCAAATGTGTCCCACACAATCCCCTGACCTTTTTTACTATCACACTGGGACAATAGCAGTTCCATAATTGCAATGGTACATATTTGGTATATTTGATTTTAAATTGCAACATTGGACTCAGGCCCATTGAAACAAAAATCCTCGTGATTCTTTGTTAATTCCAAACTGATCAAATTTTTATTCCTTGCCAGCAAAAAGAAAAAATGTAGGTGAAGCTAATTATTCCATTTTTTATTCCCTTACCACATAATTTTGCCAATGTGGCTCCTTGCAATCTTTTCTTCTTAGACCCTCCCCTACACCTAAGTTTTAGTTTTTAGCTTAGATTCTTTCTTTCTTTTTTTTTTTTATTATTATTTTTTAAATATTTTATTTCATTATTTTTAGAAGGAGGGGAAGGGAGAGAGGCAGAGAGGGAGAGAGACATCAATGTATGGTTGCTTTTCACCTGCCTCCAGCCACAGACCTGACTGGAGACCTGGTTTGCAACCTAGTTATGTGCCCTGGCTGGGGAATCGAACCTGCGACCTTTGGGTTCACGGGTCGGCACCTTATCCACTGTGCTACCAGCCAGGGCGTAGCTTAGATTCTTTCATCCATAACATGGATAATGAGAAAGCTCCAAAATATTCCTTGAAAGAATGTTACACTAAAAGTTACCTAGGAATCAATCCCTCATGTGTTCCTATAGTCACCATGGAGACAAGAAATTAATTTACTGCTCTAAGCAAATTTGAAACCCAAACATGAAAACAGCATTATAGAATTCAGACAGAATATTCTGCTTCACGTCCAGCAGGTGAAGGAAGAAAAATAGGATAATTCAGCTTTTCACTTTGAACCATTAAAGCTGTGAACACCTTACCTAATGCATGTCCATATTACATACTAACAGCAGTGGATGTGCAGGTGTGCAAAGTCCCCAGGGGATGGTCATGGTACCATCAGCTGGCTGGAAAAGTCTTGGCCATTCTGAGCCAAGAACAAGTGAAACTGTAAATAAGAACTATCACCCAAGTCATATATGTTTCTTCTTGCTTTGAATGTATACTCCGAAGTGGTTTTTCATTTCTCTTTTTATTGAACTTTTTCGACAAAGTCTGGAATCATTTAAGGAGTAGACCAAATTGCAATGCATTTGAAAGGGGTTTCTTGAAAACATTCTCCAGTTTATTAATTAGCCCATTGTTCATCCTGCAAATATTTACTGACGACTCATTATATAAATATCAATTGACAAAAAATTTGTAGAGGATGAAACGGCATAAAATTAAAAGAAACTAATCAAATCTAATAAAGTCGTTAACTGAAAAACACTGTTTTTGCACAAGATATAGAAATGGATATGGATATAAATACACATCCATTTTACCTTGCAATACTGACTATAGCTCTCTATTCATTTAGTATTAATTTCACTTTAAATACACTTTCACACATGAAAAGAGATTAGGGGCAAGCTGCAGTTTCATTTTATTGTTTTAAATTCCCATACCAATTTTGCTTCATCATGAAAATTTCTGGGGGAAAATCAAAATAGCACTTCAGAAAATTTTGCTTGAAGATCCTAAGATTTTCTTAAGAAAATTCCTTTTGAAAAGAAATCTCAGGAAAATAACATTGCCAAAAATTGAATACAGCTTTGCTTATTTTTGTAGCCATTGTTAGCAATAGATATAAAGGTATTCTCTTTTTTTGAGTCCATATGGAAAGATCATCAACGCAATTCTGCCTCTGGGTTTTTTGCCAAAATACCATAACCCACAAGCCTTCTACCTTAAACATAAAAGGAAAGGTGTTGTTCTGGTCAAATAAAGAAATAGCTTTTACTAGCATACGTCTAATGTTAAGGCTGCCTAAATCCTGCCAAATACATTAAAACAACATCTGTAAAACAGATTTTCATTAAATTGATCAGTTTAAAGTTAAGCAGCTAGGCAGATGATGCTTTTAAGCTCACCCTTAAGATTTAACCTTAAACTGGAATGAGGACACACACTTCTTATAGGTAATACAGCAAGAGGTTGTCTATTCAAATCAAACTGACACATGACCACATTTAAAGCATTGTGAATCAATACATTGTCAATAACAAGAAAAGCTGAATTCTCGAAGTTCTGCATTTGTCTTATAACTGCTACTTGTCACTTTCCTTTAACGTCTGAATAATTCCTGATACAAAATGATTTAAATTAAGCTCTTAATGAAAATGAATTTTATATAGGAGATTACTGTCTAAACATTAACTCAAATTATTTTAAGTCTAATTTTAATATCTTAGCCAAATTATAAACCATCATTTTTTTTCCAGGCCCCAGCCAATTTGTTAGGTTCTCATTTAAAAGCCATTAATGTTACTTAGGAAGCAATTTTATTTTTGCTCACAGGAGCCAACCAAGGTTGCTATATCCTCTCTACCACATGTAAAAATCTTCTCTCTATACCTGACACACCATTTTTGTAACTCAGTTTAGAAATGGTACCATCAACACACTGCTATTTGAAGGACTGTTAGTTACTAATAGAAATAAACAATGCTCTTTGAAGCATAATGTAGTTCAATTGCCCAATACCAAGTTGCCATAGCTCAACTATTTCTCTGTTCAATCTTCTTTCAATTCAAGGTAAGTTTGCTCAACCTGATTTTGTCTGTTTGCTGACCATTTTTAGGCACTACACTACGTGGGAAATTGGGTGTTTAAGAAATAAGCAAATAAAGAAGAGTTGGGGAAAACATTTTTATATGAAATAACATTTTTAAAGTAAGAGGACATATGTACCCTTTGGTTATGGGATCTAAAGTTCTTTCTGCTTTAAACCCCTCTTTATAAACAAGGCTTTGTCTCATTGGGTTGTTATCCACTCAAAGACAATATCCAACTCTCCCTATCAAAGAACTTCTGGACTAACCCTGGCACCCAGCAAACTGCTCTACAGACAGTGAGGACTATCAATCCATACTCGTGGAAAGAATGAATATGTTTAGTGTGTACCTGGACACACACATCTAAATAATTACCAAGCAATTAGATTAAATAACTTTTCCTGAGAAAATAAACAGTAACACCCTATCTTTCTTGAGTTTCCCAGATGAGGTTAATAAAACAGAAAAATTTGTGCGTTTATATCTTCTCTTCACATGGTAATTTAAAATCTTAGAGGAGCTGCTCAGTCCATGAATATTCTATCTAGCTCCCAGAATTGAGATCTATTATTTATACAAACTTAATGTTTGTTTGTTTGTTTGTTTTTTCCTAGGTATTAAAAAATTTTTAATAGGTTGAATTTCAGGAAAAAAAGTTGACAACTAAACAGTTGTCAACTGTTGCTATAAAACCTATGAATTACAATACAATTAATTTGTGAGATTATATTTTCTATACCACCAATTTAGAAGCTTTCCATCTCACATGAAGGCCTGAATCCCCTCCAACTATGTAATCCAAATCTAATGCTTTCATTATTGATCCACAGCCAGCATCACGAGAACAATGTTACAAATTCTCCCACCACATCTTCAGGATTTTATGCTCAATACATCAATCTAGAATCTGGGCTTCAAGAAACAACCTAAACAAGCAGTACCAGGCCAAGCCAAATAAATAATTCCTGCACGTGCTCTTCTTGTCATGTGTTTATAGTTTGAAATAGTATTAGAAAAGCCATAGGTGTTATAATCACTAGTTGACTCCTGATAGTAATCACTGGTTTCTAGTATAAATCAATAGATAACACTTGCAAAATAGATTTTGTAATCATATTTAGAGCTTGTTACAATGACAAAGGGTTTGCATACTTTCTGAATCTTAATGTCCTCTAGGTAAAATAAGTTTTTAATAAGTCACCAAGTTATTCATCAATGAAATTAATCTGTTACATAGGTATATGAACCAAGACAATCAAGCCAAACCAGTAAACGAACTGTCAAAAATAAATTAACCAGTAATCAGGGTTTAGAAAAAGTCAAGATAAGTTGTATAATCAATAGTATTCATCGCTTGCATGTATTCATTACACCTGCATCATTTTTTACCAGCAGAGATACAGTATATTTGCCATTGAATGAACATTTTTATTTCTACCACACCCATTGGGAGATAAAAACATACTCCTGGGAAAATTCATGCAAAATAGCAACTAAGTTAAGAAGAATTTCAAATGATGAAAGAGAGTGAAAGAGAAAGAAAATATTTGCTCAATACTGCTAGGAACTAGAAAAAGAAAAAGGAAAAAAAGAAAAAATGCACCCATAGAGTTTGGATTGTCCTTATTTGTCAACAAACAAAAGATGAAGTGTTCATGAGATAGCACTATTACTTTCTTCTGCTTCCTGTAACCAGTCATACTTAACCATTAGTGGTATACTACTTTTTATTTTCTAATCAAGCAATAACAAATGTCTAAAAGTATTATTTTATATATGGC